>VNKF01004018.1:0-53051 GCA_008044355.1 Drosophila lacteicornis
GGTGCCAATCAAAAATAGTTAATGCATACTTAACCTGTTAATATCTGTATGCAACCTGTTCAATCAGAAGTTCTTTTGACACACACACCTCTCACCCATTTTTCTACTTCTGTAAATGAATTTGTTTTGTCACAGAAATGATTTCGGCTTAAAAAGCGTCTTCTCGCTCAAGTACGCATACACACACGTGCTCACATGCGCATTCTATTTTTAGATTTTTACGCTCTCAACTTTGTGCTAGCGCGCTGAGAGCGAGAGGGGATAGAAGAGGAGAGGAAGATCGTTCGCCAGCGGTGAGAGAGGGACAGGACCTACGCGCGTTTTCGTGTCGGTCATGAATCGGTTTTAGTCCGTCCCCGAAAATCCATAACGCGCCTAAAGAAGTTTCACTTCAAAAATAATGTAATATGCAGTAGATTAGCAGAATGTATGATTGTTGCGTCCACGAATTTCTAAGTATTGCTTTAAATGTTTGCCAAATGTTTGAAAATAATATTTATATTAATAGAGCATAATTTCTATTAACAGCGAGAAACACTGAGATGTTGTAAATATTAATTTAGCAGCGTCGTCGAGCTCGGTTAATTTTGCTACTGAGGCCGAGATAGATATCCAATTTACAGATGACTCCATAGAATACATTAGCGGATACCTTAATAAACGATTTGGCCTGAACTTAGACGGCCAAGAAGAACAATCTTCGACATTTACATGCACTGAGGAGCAAAACTGTAACACCATTTTCGATTTCTTACTTCAACGGTCTGTATCTTGAGTTCTATATAATGGATGCTAAAGAACTTAGTCTTATTTTGTTGGTGACTCATTTGACTATATTTTCTGAAAATTTTAAATGAACTTGATTGGCCTATAGCAAGAGCAATTGCAAAAACAAAATGAGCTTGATGAGCAATGGCTTGGGCATTAAGGCTTTAATCTAAAAATCTATATCAGATTACTAAGGGATATCCTCAACTTTTTTGAGAACTTTATTAGATGGACACTCTTTTTTTTACAAAATTAAATAGGTCGGTACTATCGCGATAGTACCGATAGTTTGCGAAAAAAAACTCGAAACTATCGATGGTGCCAATACCGGTAGTTTGACATCTCTAGTAGGAATGGTACTCTTACACCTACACACACACACATATGGCTTAAACTTTAAGCCTTAAAGCATAACTTATTTAGAATCTACTTACTGTTGGCATATGTAAACCATCAATTAGAATAAATCCGGACTTCTTCCAGTCACCCAATGTGTGCATTAGGTTTAATTTAATTCATTAATAATTTTTTTTTTTAAATATAAAAAAAAAAACACCAAAATAAGGTAGATTACTCACAAAAAAGGCTAATTTTTAGCGATTTTTTATGACTTAACTACTTACGACAAATATCACAAGGCGCAAGTCAAAAAATAAAATTCGTTCTTGAGACGATTTTGGAAGATGTCGAAAGTGTAAACAAATGTTTTATGATAATTTTAAATTTTAGAAAAGAACAAACTTTTTAGAGTAATAGAATATATTTTGTTTAAAAGCTAGATTTCAAAAACAAGATGCTAAAAATACTGTGGTAGCATAAAAAAAAAATGCTAAAAATCTCTGTTTTATTTTATAGATCTAGGTACCGATCGCGAACGTATGATTTTTCCCTGTTTTTACCATTAGCATACGAAATAAATATAAAAATACCTTTAAACCAAATTATTAAAATTTAGAATACCCTTAATATTATTTATTTAATACTAAAAAAGTTTCATCTCCACCGATCCCGTTAATTTAACGGGCCAATCAAAAGTGAGATCGAAAAGCTGAAAGAAGGCTTCCCTGATGAGATTGCCCGCCGAAGCGGCGAGAACTGGGGAGTTGCGGGACATCAAAGCGGGCGTCAACATCCCTCCCCGGGGGGATCTGCGAGACACCAAAGCGGGCGAGGAGTCTAATTTATCCGGAGGAAGATGCTCCCTCGCCAGGGTTCTCTCTGTATTATGAAAATGAAGATAATTTCGAGGAGGAGATGTTCCAAACGTCCATGCCCACGTCCAAGCCCAAGTCTAGGCCCAAGTTCAAGCCCAAGTGTACGCCCAGGAGTTTGGGATCTTTTTATAGCCTCTCCACGCCCATGTCCGTGATTTCAAGATCATCTAGAGAACTCTCCACGCCCAGGACCGAGAGTTCAAGATCATTTAGAGAACTCCCCACGCCCATGTTCGAGTGTTCGGGTACAATGTGTGACCTCTTCCCGTCATCCCCGCCGTCCACGCCCACAGGTTCAACAATTTGTGCCCGCGTTCGCCGACTAACCCCCTCGTCCGTAGCCAACCGCGTAAACGTAAGTATTTCGTTAGGTTTTTATTATACAACATTATTAATATATTTATTTCTATACATTTTTAGCGCCTCGATTCATTATTGGAAAGTAATAGCCAAATCGTAAAGGACAGGGTGCCGTTGTGGGGAAGCGTTAAAGAAATTCAATTCAATTCAATTATGTAACAATCTAGCTCTCAGGAATAAATATAAAATTTTTAGAACCGAAAAATCATTGGACGCATATGTTCAAAATGTACTCGTCTCTTGAGAAGTATGGAATATTTTTAGTGCAACTCGCGCCAAACATCAACTCCCGCACCATTGGACAAAAAAGACCCGAGGTATCAGAGCGGCATAATGGGATTTGACCATATTAATCACGGCCTTCGGGACGTTGTCGGTATGGAATAGGTGAACTATTATTCGATTAAATGATAACCTCTTGCTTGTTTCCAGCTCCCATCAATTTGTTGTATTCCTTGAAGAAGGGGTCAGTTGTAACACTAGATAAGTTTTAGTTGCTTAAGTTCATTTTTTAGTTTATTAAGTTCATTTTGATCCAACAACATTACATTTAATATGAAACATGAAACTTGGAGGCCAACTCCAAGAATTCGTCCGCCTTCCTTGTGTCCTGCTCAAGTTTTCCTATCAACAGTTCTCCTGCTTCTCGGCCAGCTGGAAGCCATCTGAAGTAAGAGCCTCGTAAAAGTAGGAGTTCCTTGCGCCCTCCAAATGCAACGAGGACAGAAGTACAGGCCACTCATGGTTCTATCAAAGAGTTTTCTGCAGTTGAAGAATTACACATTGAATACTTTGAGAAAATTCCTTCACAGGATTAGAACTCACTCAGGTTAAGCAGAGTTCCGCGCTCCGAGACCAGGACGTGGGCATACACACGCTTAACATTGTCGGTGCAGTGATCGCAGTAGTTCCTCCTGGCGGCCGCCTGCAGGCGACTCCGCTTGCCGTGGTGCGAGTGATGCGAAATGAAGGTCGTGGATATTGGCCTCGCTGGTGAAGATCAGGCACCAGTACTCGCCCTGCGGAGCACCCCCACTAGATGGCCAGGTTTAGTTGTTGATAGGAGAAGGATCCTATAGAAGCATGTCATCCGCCTTCCTTGGCTCCTCGGCCAGCTAATCAGCCAATCAGATTCTTTGTTTACATTTAAAAACACTAGAAAAATTAACGGAATTTTCGCAAAAATACCAAATAATGCGCAGAAAGTCGTGGTATTTCTGGCTTATCGAGAAACGGTCCTACTCGCAAACATGACGTCACAACTATCGAGTATAATCGAAGAATTGATTATTCGATTATTGCACTCGATTACTTAGCGAGCAGTGCAAATGAAAGGTTGATAACTTGGATATTAGAAAGCAGTGCAAGTGGCGAAAGTTTTCCTGACAATGACCCAAGTTTCCCACCGTTTTGCACAAGTTTTCCACCCACAGGGTGTTTCTGTTTGATTAAAAGTCCGGAAGATTCAAAATTGACCAGAAAGTAAAAAATTATATAAACTAACCAAATTGGTTCCAAAAATGAAGAAACTATTTAGTTTAGTAAAAACAAATAATGTAAGTGAGAGCGAAATAAAGTAAGAGGACATGGATTTACAAATATTGGTTAAATTTAGCAGTAGCCCTAAACCACCAAAAACCGTACTTAAATTATACAGTCCTGTTCGATTTGTCAGCTGTCCACACATTGATGGAATTGTGTCCAATGTAAGCCAGAGCATCTTGGCCCTTTCAAATAAATTCATCAATTAAACATTAATTTATGCCGTGAAGCAAAGTTTTGCGGTCACATAAATCTGCGAGTGTTGTTTGCCCGGACCGCAATCGACGGAATTGGCCCAAAACTGAACTGGATGCTGACCTCAGAGCCCGGGGACAAAATGATTGAAGCTCCCACCCTGGGAAAATTCCATTTGCAATGCTCCGAGGATAAGACTGCCACCGAAATGTAAATGATGTTGAAACATTTATTGGTTGGAGAGAGAAAATTTCCACGCCGCGATAAGCGACAAACTGTTGACAGTTGGGATCGGGATATGTAAGGGATATGTCCGGATTTATTTGCCGAGCTAGTGACGCCTGTGTGTGTGTGTGTAAGTGCGGAAAATAAAGCGGTGGGGAGACCGTTGCCTTTGGCTCATAATTTGCAGCTTCTCCACACACTGCTGGCCAGTCTTGGCCACCAGCTCCTCCAGCACCAGTTCCAGCCCCACCTCCACGTTATTCGCCTTTATATGGTTTCATTAAAAATGCAAATGAGCAGTGGAGATTGCAATCGTGGCAGGCGGCCAGGTGGGGTCAACGAAAAAGAAACAAAAAGGTAAAAAAAGGAAAGCTCACACAAAGACCGAAACGCAGACGTGAAATTTATGCCAAGGGTTCAGGGACTGAAATTTATTGTTGCCATCGAGGTACATCGAAAATAAAGCGGGTTTCGTAATAAAAATAATTCATACTTCAAGTAACTAGGTTCATATTTGCCATGTAAGAATCCTGTTCTTAAAAATTTGATTGATTTTATTCAAGACCAAAATGTGTACAATATTTACATATAGGCTTTTCCTATCAATTAGGTGTGTTTTTATGTTATATAAAAGTTTTGTATATTACTAAGAATGGCTTAAGCTTTCATTGCCTAATTCTGAAAAAGGGAGTGCTATTTCATAAGATATAGTTATTGTTTATTTTTTGGGTTTTTCTCTAAACCAAACTATTTTTCACGATATCTCAAGATCCTTTCAACACATTTGGCTTACAGATCTACCACATATTCTTAAAAAGTACATTTTTGATCCAAAATGGTTATTATTATTAAACAACTTCCGTACTTTTAGTTAAAATATTATCCTGTGTTACCACTTAGAGAGTATATTTCTCAACCATATCAATTTTGCTTTAAATTATTTTGGCTATTTGCTATTTTAATATTTACCGAAGTTGGATGAATGTGTACCGAATTCACAGAACGTATTTTATTTGACCCATAAAAGTACTCGAAAAATATGTTGATTTTATACCTATAACCTCTCTACTTTTTCCAGGCTAATGTTTCCAATTTAATCCCTTAATTAATAATTACAAAGTATATTCGAAATAAACAGGAAATGTATTATTTCGAAAAGAATGATGAAGAAGATCGGTATTTTACTGCATTCTGCTTAAGTAGTGCTGCAAAGTTAAAGATATACGAGTATATGGGAGAATAACTAATACCTAGCCACAATTAGATTTACTTTATTACTAGAAAAGGCAACATTTTGCCTGAACTCAATGATATTACGGAAAGTGGTTAGTCTTAGGAAACGTTGACTGTGCCTTGATTTGTTGCGAGTTAGAGGCAGATTTGGCCGCTGGTTCAGGCCTTCTGCAGGTATATCTCAATTGCATTCTTTCCGTAATATAGTACTGTTTCCCCTTCGACCTTTTTGTTGTCGCTTGGCCAAAGGCGTCGGCCAGACAGAGAATGGGGAATACTGAACAGTGACGGAAGGCAGGAAAAGCAGCTCGAAAGCAGAATTAAATCGCCGAAAGTTCAAAATGAATGAAAAGCAGCTAGCGACGAATAAATGAATGAAACGAAAATGAATCCCAAAGGGAGGCTCTCGGGCTAAGTGGGGAGTGCAGCGGAAAAGAGCAGCCAGGGCCTGGAATAACTGTTGCCCTCCTTCGGCCGCGTTCAGTTCTCAGCTTTCCACCGACCATTCTGCCCTGTTGTTATGACAGGCGGGGTGTCGGGGATGTGGTGGATGGAGGGGAATGGAAGGGTGCAAGGACTGCCAGGAGTGCCACGAAAGCTGGGGGTGCGAAGCGAAGTTTTGCCTGATTTCGGCGCCGCTCAAAGTATAATAATGTGACCTCGCGATCCCAGTCTCCTCCTGCTGCTGCTCCTGAAGTCCTACACATAGTGTTGCCATAGACTTCATACTTTATTGGTGGATGTGGAGACATTTTTAATTAATAAATTTTATTTTCAGAAAATAGGTTAAAGGGCTTGGGTGTCGTTGAGGATGATTGAAATCTTCTTAAAAAATAAAAAGATTAAATATTTTAAAGAATCTATAAAACTTTGATTAGCTTTAGTTTAATTTGGTGATAATTCGGGAAAAATATGCACTGGATTTAGATTTTTCCAAGATTTTTTCCAAGAAAATTAATAAATAAATATGTTGACAAATTTAAGAGGTTTTGTGATATTTTGAGGTGCATTACGTTTCGTTTCTTTAATGATCGTAATTCAATGTATCTGTTTAGGTATTCATTGAAATAATTAATAAACACTGCTTAAATATTTTCGGTTTCATTAAAGAAATATTTGAATTCTTTGAAAAAGTTTTGGGCTCTCGAAATTGCGGCACCACTGCCGCCTTGTCGCGAAGTGGGCGTGGTCAGGGCCCTGTGGAAAAGTGCAGAATGGCGGCCTGGCCTGCTCCAAGTGCACACTTTCTCATGGCTTAGCTCTTTGCTGCATGCCTCGTTGGCTTTTGAAAGCGGGGAAAGCGGTCCGAAGGGGTGGAAACTCAGGACGTGGCTTATGCAACAAATAATTTAATTTTATGCTGCATACAAAAAGGCGCAACTGGCATACGGACGAGAAAACCCACCGACGAATGAACGGGGAAGCGAAACGACAACGGAAATGCCACTTTACGGCCTGTTTGACGGAAAAGTGGACGTTAAGTTGTGAATATGATGATGGAGATGAAGAAAGTTGATGATGATGAGCACGATTATGGGCACGGACCAAAATGCTGGCCGAGAGCAACAAGCAGCGCACAATGGGACCGACAACCATCGTTGTAACAGCTTAATATGAACAGAGTTGCATTGACAAAAGACACCATTTCCATCCAGCTAAGTATATTTTTTGGAATAATTAAATATATATGTTGGATTCTTTTCAAATTACTAAATCTGCATACAAAAAATAAAAAAATATAATATGTATAAAAATTTTTAGGAAAACTATCTTTTGAAATGCCTTTAACATTAAGTAGATCCAAGTTTATTTTTGTATATTGTAGAGTATTTATTTGTAGTAAACATAACTGACTTATATTGCCTCATTTCCTTAGAATTGAATTGACAACTCTGAACAAAATCTGAAATTTCTTTACATATATCCAGATTCGTAAACATGATAAAAAATTCTTATTTTTTATTAGCCATGATGTCCAATATTCCATTTAAGGAAAATAGATCAGAATGATATGAATTGGATTTAAGCAATTGAATCTGTAAAAAATCGACAACGCATTTCGTTTAACTGAATGTTTCCTCGAAAGCCTTAAGATATAGTTGTCAGAATCAAAATAATGATATGTTAAGATTTATGCTAGAATCTTTTAAAGCGAGTAAGTTAATAATTTTGGCCAACAAATGTCCTCGTTGGACCCATAGTGCAGCAGCTGAAATATAGCACTGATGCCCCGTGGGACTATGCGGAGCAAAAAGAGAGGTTCACAAAACGCCATCGAGGTCAGCCATAAACTGGCCTAAATGTCATATCAACTGAAGATGTCCCACGAACGAAGAGGCAGCGCCATCAAAACGAAGGATTAGGGCGTAAAAATGCCCGTAGAGGTTTCCATAAATTTTGGGGTTGATTATCATATGAATAAGATAATTGGATTATTATTTGAGTGTCTACGTTGTTTATTGGCCATGTGCTTTATCTAGCTGAATGGACTTTCTATACTATTATATACTATTCGGATTTTAATTTATAAATTGTTTTGCCATCTTTATTGATGACATTACCCAAGCTGTTGACGATTGAATGCTATGCAAATAATTATAATTGTATAAACAATCAATAAGAAAAACTAAAACGGCGCCCTGAATTTATATACATTATTTATAATTTACTTTAAGAAATGTTTGTACATACTTAAGTGAAGTGTTCTACATAACGTTTTATTTATAAGTGCAGGGATGTTAAAATTCAGCTTAGTGCATAGGGAATACGATTTTTAAAATTCACTAAAATTAAGTAGCAACACAAACGAAATTTAAATATTTACAAATCAAAAAGAAATCATCCAGAAATTATTTCAAATTAAAAATAAACTCATGGAATTTGTATCAAATTAAAAAGTATAATTTTCAATAAGTTAAATATTTTCGGATTAATAATAAAAAGTATTTTAAAAATTGTTTTTGCTCTTTCTTTTTTTTAGCAACAAATTATAAAAATATTAAGTATTATTAGTAATATAATATATAGTAATATAAATATAAAGTTTAATATAGTTATAAGTAAAGACATTCTTGTTTTTAAAAAATATATCTGCACAATTTGTTGTACACGTTTTAAAAGATTTGACAGATACTGGTGTATTGACATGAAGGTGAGACACCGATGCAAGTCTATAATACTTTTATGAATTTTTAAAGCCAATGAACATACAAATCTTTTTAATGATTGGTGGGATAAATCATCGTCGGATTTAAGCAATTAATCATAATAAGTATGTAAGCTTAGTCATGTGTACTCGACAATGAAGTATTCTGTAAATGGCTTTAAACGCCCAGCATCCCAATATCCGCATAAAATATTAAAATGTATTTTTATTAAATTCTAAAAACTCAAGATATATTGGAACATGATTAAAATGTTCCAAAGCTTTGTTTGCTGGATTCTCACCACTAAGAATATTATTATTAATGCACCCGTAAACGCTAATTGGTGACCTTTTTTGAATGAGTTTTATGAATCCATTGACCTATACATAAAAGCCCGGATACCATGGATACGCGAGTCCTAAAACCACCCACTCACCACCAGGCTGTCCCGCATTTCACGCCCTTTTGGGCAGCAGACAAATATCTTAATAAAGCCGAGGTCGGCAATCAAATAGTTGAAGCGCAAAATATAAAACATAAAATATGATTAACATATCAAATCCAATAGCAGCATTTCTGCCAACGCAGACACAAAAAAGCTTTACATGATTGGGCTCGGACAAAAATACAAAAAAAAAAAGGCCAAAGGATAACGAAGCATGGAATTTGGGTCTGCAGACCGAAACTGACCGCCTCATAAATTGCAAAAACAACAGCTCCAACAAATACAATATTAATACGAAATTCAACGAACGAACCGGATCAACAAATGAGCAAATATCAAAACCTATAAAACCATTTAGTCAGATGAGCGTGAAATTCTTTATACATTTTTTTTTAGAGGATTTGTGTATTTTTTTACTGGTTATCCACTTTAAACCTGAGGAAATAGGAAGGCGGAGCGGGGACTTTGCAACGAAGTATGGCCACAAATTTTGCAACAACTGTGCGGCGTTTTATGAGTTTGCCTCGCCCTCACACACTGGCACACATGCAGCATCACACACACCAGTGGCAGGCAGTCATGACACTTCTGGGCCAGCGTTAAATAACATTTAAACAGAGGCCCAGGACACGTACAAAGCACCGGGCGATGCAGGGGCGTGTTGGTTGGACCAAGGGGGAGGGCGTGGTCATGGACATGGAGTAGAAGGATGCGGGTACACTGAGAAAAAAATATGTGAAATTGAAGGGAGATTAGATTGAAGTGATAGTAACCATGTCGCCATGTTGCCGATGAGTCAGCCATTGATACTGATAAAAAAGGTTGGCTATCTCTTGTGGATCAAAGTCTATTATATTAAATACTTATTTTATAAAATTTTGTATGCTACCGTATTTCTATTTTTAAATTAAGGCTCTAGTCACAACAAAGTTAAAATTATTGTAGTTACCTTTGCTGATATTTTTATATAAATGTGCATACATCTCTAAACTTTATTAGTTTAATATTCATTATTACTATTTATAAAAGTTGCACTTAAATGTATGTCTGTATAATTTAATTTTTGGTTATGATCCATAAATTATGTGGGTAGTCTGTGTGCCTTTCTGATAGATTTTATTTTATGTGGAAGTTCATTCCAAAGCCAAATCATATGAAAGTAGAAGTATTTGTCAGAACTAGTCTGAATATTCTTTATAGGAACTATATTTTTGATACGCTAAGAAGTTGATAGTTTAATAATGACGTATGTATGGATAGTCAGTATGGATGCTTTTGCTCTGGGTTGCGGTTACTTTAAATCTTGAAGTTACCGAGAATAGGTACTAAAGAGGGCACACAGACAGACGGTTAGTACTTCATGGGGTACACATTAATCAACAATTCCACGCTTCGTTCGTGTTATTAACGTACTTAAAAATGGATTGGCAGGCTCAGCCCTTTTCGAATCCATGTTTTCTCTCTCTGCATGGACCGACATGACACAAGAAGGCCTTGCCAAAGCAGCGCCAGAAACATTGGCTACAGTTTTTGGCGGTTACCTCGGCTCCCTTGCGATTCCCCTGCTCCTGGTGCGTGGTACTTTGGCCTGTCCAGCTGCTGTCCTGACTTGTCCTGGCTGCTTATGACGGCAGGAATTAAATTTCATTTAATGTGCCGAAACTTTCCACATAGATATATACACACACATGAGGCGGTGGCGTCTGTGGCGGGATTTTATGATAACAAAAGCAGGTCAAAGTGGACCTGCTGGTACGCGGCCATCTCCATCCCCATTCCCAGCTTCAGCCGCAAAAATCTCCACCCTTGCCAGTGCACCCAGAAAAAAAGATTATTTTGCGTAATTAACCCAAAATTATACGTATTTATGTACTGTGTCAGGCAGAGCTTCAGCTTGAAGGTCATCGTTAATGGCCATTAAAAACGCTTTAATTATGGGTCAAACAGATGTTAGCCCAAGACAAAAGGAAAGTTTTGCTAATGGGAAATGTTTAGCGACGAGAAGGGCTCTGAGATTGGATTTTGCAAATGAGGCTGTTGTTATTTACCAAGAATTTTTATTAGCTTTATATAATAGATTCTGTAAACATAAAGATGTAAATTAAGCATTTTTTTTCTGATGGATATGCAAAGTATATTTTTAATAAAATTCGAATTGAGTTTTAATAAGAATTGAATTACTTCTCATAGAGAATTTCATCGAAATAAAATGTTTGATAGGTTAATTCGGTTTTAATATCGATAATACCCAAGTGTGGAGCTTCTGATCAATCGTTATAGTAAGCTCCACAAAGTGTTTCGGCCTAAACAGGCCCACGGACCCGATCCATTTCATTCCAACTATTGGCTTATGTCTCCGCCATGGGGAGATTGTTTTTTTTAGTAAGAAAACTGCAGAGATGGGCTTCAAAAATAATTCCCTACCAGTCCGCCACAAATGCCCCACTTAACGCTTGACTAGGCGCAAGGTCGATGAGCAGAATCAACAAAAGCTGCGGCTCTTGGGGGGCGGACTTTCGATAATTGGTGGGGAAAGACTCGCAGAACTCTCCTGGGATATAGGGGCCAAGAAATTGGCAAGGAACAACGAGCCGGCAGCAGGAAGCCTTGGAAGGAGACGGCTCTCCACCAGGGGGCAGTTGAAGCGTCAGCTCAGGGCACTAAATTACGTTTAGTGGGTTAATAAAATGCCGAGCACTTTTATGCAAATTGAATTAAATGGGTCTAAGGTTTTCGGGGGTGGGTTCAGGAAATACCAGTATCCTGCAGGTGCAAAAAACAATTGCCTCAGGTCGAAGCTAAGCAAGCATTTAATGTATTATTTATAAAGGATTATCAGGTTTGAGGCCAAGCTGAACTGCCGTCATGCATGACAGGCCAAGAGGATAACAGGAAGTCAACCTCTGCCTAACGAGAACATCTAATTGCCAGCGACAGGATCTGCCTGCAACCCACAGAATTGCCTCCATTGTTGCCGTACTTAATTGTATGCATTATGAGACGTTCATTAACAAAGCAAATGAAGAAAAGTCAAAGGGTTTGCCGAGCCTTGAATGCCAAAAATGATACGAAAAGCCGAACTCGGAAGCCGGGAATATTTCTGTAAAACACCTCATCATGTGCGGGCGAATGGGCGTTGCTGTGGGTAAACATAATTTAAATTTATGAAGCCGCAGGAATTTTCAAACACAAACGTCAAATGGTATTATTGTGCATAGTACGCCATACATACACTTTTTTTTAAATCCATGGCTTAAATTGTATAATCGGACTTATGACTTATGCCACACTGCAAATTTTTCTATCATTATTTTTAGCAAATTTTTTTAATTTTAAATAGCTGTTATGCTTATGCTTTTTATGCTCTTTTAATAATATTTTTGAAACCTAACCTGTATGCTTTACATAAAATTCAAATTGGAGTCTAAGTACTTACGTTTGAAAAAATAAAGAAACTATTTAATCTCATCCCTAGTCTCAGGTTTAGACTATAAGGACAGTAAGTTTTAAAATTAGCTTGCGAGAAATTATGACAACACAAAATGCAGTTATTAAGAACACAGAAAATTAAGGGCATCATTTCGACGCCTCAGACAAATCATAATACCCCGAGGAAGCTCCCACAGCAGCCTCACAATTAGGCTTCCTGGCGCCGCACACGAATGCGAATCTGCATGTGTACATAGATACGTAATGTAATCGTGGGTGTTCGTGTGTTGTGTTTTTGAAGTGAAAGCGAGGTCCTTTTATGCCAACGCTTTTCTTTTTGGACCGCATATATGACAGTATGTATGACATTTTACATAATTAACTGACAATGAGTTTATGTACACAAACAAAAAGACAAAATACAGACATGCATTTACATATAAATGTGGGCATGAGGCCGTAACCTTTCCCCTGGAGCTCCCGCAAATTCTCAAAGGACTTAAGTTAATTATCACATTTTTTACACACAATTTTACTTTGCATTGATGCGTTGCACGACAAGAACAGGACCGATGGGCGGTGGCGGTGGCGGGGGCGGGAGGTGGAGTCCGCACAGGAGGCGTGGCTGGGCATGGCAGGGGCCTCGTTAGCAGAAAGCTGGGGGGCGTGGGTAGGCCAGGCATTAAAGCGTAATTATGTGTATAATTTGTTGTAATTTGCTGTGAAAAGCTTCACAAACAGCCGCCACACATGAGATGAGCGCATTTAACCAGGCCCTAACCCCCTCTCCCCCTTTCCGCACCGTCTAGGCCATCAATCGCAACGAAAAAGTTAAATAAACTCATTAATATGCGATAATCAGGCCAGGCATTAAACGCTCCTGCGAGTGAACGCACATAAGTATGTATGTCCGTGTGTCTATCACATTACCAGGCCAAAGGATAATTTCGACTTGCATAAATGCAAGTAAAAGGGTCACTTAAATTAAAATGATATCAAATAAGAAAACGGTACAATATAAATAAAAAAATGTCTAGCACTTCATGAAAAGTATTTATTGACTGCTTTAAAATTAATTAATAATTTAATTTCCATATAATTTAAGAAGCAAAATATATTTCATCCAAGTCTTATCATTAAAGCTCTGCTAAAGCAAGAAAACAAAATATACTGTATTTAAACACAAAACATTAAACAACTTATATTTATTCATTTTAAACAATATTTTTAAAATAGAAGAACTGAAATGTTAAACACGATTTGTAATACTTATTCAAGACATTTTCCTTGCAACCATTTTCATTTCTCTCCCGCTTGCCTGGCCCTTTCCCACACGCTTTCCCACAATCCAACGTTTTCGCGCGTTGGCTACCATTGGAAATCTTTTCCTTTATGCCAATTGGCAGGTCACACCAATTGAACTTTAATCGCTGCTGACTTTTGTCATTGCTTTATCGTTTAGGCGACAACATAGGGACCACAGCCCGGTCCTTGATTTTTCGCCAATTTTTCCCGCCTTTTCCGATTTTTCCCCTTCCACACTTTTTTCCGGCCCCCGTTGACCCATCATCCCTTAAAAATAGCTGCCAAAAACGCGGTCCAGACGTAATCCCCGGACGCATCCCGGGTCCGGCGCTCTTTGTCTCATTGAATAGACACTGCCACGCCCCCTTTTCGGGGCCCAGTTTCTGAATGTGTCGAATTTTTATGCCCGTCAGTTAGAAACTTTCAGCCATTTCAGCGAAAATGTAAAAAAAAAAACACCAAAAACATTGGCGTGAGAAGTGGAGGAAAAATTTGTCGTACAAATCTTTGAAATTGCTCCACAGAGAACTATTTTCAATGCGTCGGAATCAATAAATTTTGCCCAGCTTCGCGGCAGCGTTTTGTCCGGCAATTTGGCGGAATTTCCTAGATTTCCCCCCGGTCCTCTGACCACTCCGCTTCATTATCCCCGCCGTCGGTTGTCGATAGTTTGTCTGTGCTGTCGGTAATCGTAATTGCGGGTCTGATAAATATTAATGCCGGCTGTGTGTGTTCGGATGGATCCGTGCGCCTGAAGACGCTTTTGGTCCGAAAACGTTTTCCCATTTTTGCTGTTTGTCTAATGCACGTTTTATGGCCAACTTAGCACATGTACCTCCCGGCTCCCAGCTCACAGTCCTCTGCGAGTCCATACCTCACCCTCAGGCTGAGCACAAATATATTATTTAAAAATATTTTTAGGATCCGCATAGTTTTGTTTTGGCTCAGCAGTGGCGCAGTATCCATAAATTTCAGTGAAAGTCATTAGCAAATAGGCTTAGGAGAGCCATTCAGCGATCTGACTATAAATTCCAAATGTGAAGCACGTGCAAAAGCTAAAAGGAAAACGGCCACCGGAAAATATAATAAAATATTCCACTATAAATGAATAATCAGTACAGACTATAGCTATCAGCTCAATTGGAAAAGCCGAAGTTTATTTTTCGGAAGCACAGTATCAATTAAATAAACTGTTTCAGGAAAAAAGCTCTAATATTTTTAAGCAAGTCACATTATAGAAAATGATTAAATACTATCAGAACACTTGCGTACTAAAATCAGAAAACTATAATATCAACTTCAAAAGAAATGAGTAATCAGCAAAGGCTATCAGCTTTTTCTCTTTAAATTTGTTGAATAATAAATTAAATTTCAAATGAAAGAAATTAAATATTGTAGTTTAATGTGACAAGTGTAGTATGAATAATCTATTTCCTGCGTAATCGTCGATGTTGTGCAAAATACTTTTAGAATTAAAAACAATAAGAACAAGCAATTAAAAGCTACCTAAGTCTGAATTTAATGACATTGAAAATGTACTGCAAAATTCGTTCAAAGCGATCATGTTTCGAGACTTAAACTACATATTTATCTAAAACTATTAAAATACATATTTTTAATGTTTTTATATAAGTAGTAAACTGCGATTTTCAAAGATATGAATATAAATATACAAGTCAATAGACCATAGACTGGCACTTACGATGATTATTCCAATGGCTGCTAAAATAAATAGTGGTCAGACACAGTTTCAACTAGATAGTTTCAGTATTGGGAGGCGGGAAAGCCCACATAACTAGATCGACCCTACTGTTAACCAGAACAAAAGTATACGTAACTTTATCTTAGTTATAAAATATTATTTTTTAGAATTAAACTTTAAGAAAAACAAAAATTAGACTTCAATTAGCTTCATAAGGTCAAGACTATCTTGGAGGTACATAGATTTCATCTTGCGCCTCTCGCCCTTCGACAGTAAGCTAAGATTAGAAACATTTTAATTTTACAAACAAAATATTATGTAGAAATTGTGGGAAATGCGTATATTCGGTATTTGTTCCATCAAAATAATCAATTAGATGATAAGAAACTTGCGCTTTCTAAGAAAGATTAATGGCAACTACTTGTGATGAATGATTTTATTACAACTACTAAGGAGCTACAAGTCTATTGATTCCTAAAATTGTCTTACAGTGGAATTAATCAAAATTAACTTTACCTTAACTTTCCCAGCGCGCTAGCAAGGTTGTTATTTTCACTGCTCGACTGTAAAAATGTTAATCGCTTTTTTAGCTGATGCAATTCAAATGCCAATTGCGTTGCTCTCGCTCACAGTTGCCATTATTCCATGCCGTGTGTTTATAAATTATATTGATTCTGATTTTAGTTGAACTAAAACTAGACGAAAGTTCAAGACACACAGACAAGAGTCACAGACAATCACGAAATTCTAGAGTACTAAGCACGCAGCGAATTTTTGTATGTTTTTATTTTTATTTTCGGCCGGTAATTGCACTGCTCGGAAGCTGGCAAAGACACGGTTAACGGTTAGTGTCCGACGCCGTCATTAATTAGCGATTAAATACATTTTAGACAACAATTAGCCGCGATCTACAAACACGGAGTTTGACAACGAACTTAGTCGGTCTGGTCCAGTTAATTAGCTCTCCAGCAAACAAAATAAAAACGAATGTGACACCAAACGAACATGAACAAACAAGCGACCGAGAGATAGAGTTCTTTTGGGAGAAGCCCAGACCTCTGCTGTCTCTTTGTTTGCCCAGTTCTGACAGTCGTTGAAATAATACAAATCAACCCCAGCCACTTGTTTAAACAAGACGAATTTGCGGATAAGCAACTTAAAATTATTATCTCCCAGCAGACTCAGTGTCAATAAAAGAAAACAAGGCAATAATTAGTGCACAAATATAACATTTTTACTACATGTTGTGTTTTCAGAGCATTCCGAGGAGAGAAGTGTACTTTCGAGATATTTTGTGGAAAAAAATATGATAAGGGGAAACGATTAGTTGTCAGAATAAATGTTTATTGGGAATTTCATGAACTAGAAGGCCATGAGGGGGATTACTTAATATATTATAAGTTTGCAAACAGACAACTACCCATTTTGATTACTAACCTAGCGCAGTTCAAATGGTGTTATGTGAGACCTTTAGAGAACACGAACCTTTCTAATTAATTAAAAATTCAATTGCTAGAAAAAAAAAAAGCGTTTGCTTAAATGGATTAATAAATTTTAAGTTTTAAATTTGATGGCGAAGTCTCATGAACCAGGATTATATTAGGATGTGTTCAACGGAGCAACGTATTTTTACAGTTTAAACAAGAAAATATTGTTAAACACTAATATAATTGTTATGTTATATTTAAGCATCCAAAATGTGCATGCTTGATTATTGAAGTGTGTATTATATTTTCGTTTAACATGTTAAGACATCCTGTTATGAGTTAAGGAATGAAACAAAATGTATGTACAAATTTTAAATAATAACGGAAGACAAATATTCATTTAATAAATATTGATCTTATCAACTCTGGCCGACAATTTTAATCTGTGCAAGCATCAGAAAGTGTTCCAAGAGTACCAAAATACTTATAATAATGGTCAGGAACTGAATCATTCCAACATCGGATAATAACTGTGCGAACAGCCAAAGAAATTCCGAACCGGCCAACCATAGGGCGTTTCAAGGCTATAAATAGACCCAAAAGGGGTTGGTGGCACTGTTGCTTGTTACCAAAAAGCGGCGTTCCGCAAATACTCGTACGTCGCGTATACGTAATTGCCTGGTTCAATGAGAAACGCCCAATTAGTTGGTTTTTCTCGCTTTGTTTAAGCTTGGCAAGCCTGGCTTGGAAACCCAGCTCGCAGCCGAGTTCAGTGGAAAGTGGTCAGCGAAATCAGCAATAACAGCAACGACACCTGACGCAACAATAGCCGAATAGACGAGCGTTGATTTATCTCTCTTTTAAGTTCTCCGTATCAAGCTGTCAACGCTTTATTTTAGCCCCAGACGCGTTGTGAGTTGCACGCGCCTCGCAGCTCACTCGAAAATCCGAAGTTTGATTCCTTTAAAAACGGTAACGAATCGATGTGCAATTAAACGTATAAACATCCAAATAAATAAAGCGACAAAATCTCAGCGAAAAAAAAAGCATCACGTTTTTGGGCTCTCTGAATATTGGTTCGGTATTCTTCCGGCTTCGTTTCGAAAGGTGTATAAAAGGTGATCCGGTCCCAAAATGATATTCGGACGCTGGACGCGTAAGCAAATACTCACGATGTTTGGCTTGGGAGCTGCCCTTCTGGGAGTCGTGATTGTGATCGGTGTCCTTAATAGTGGTGCCTCCTCAAAGGAGCTTCCCTGGAACGACGCGGCCAGATCGAAGTGCTACAAGACCAGTCCCAATACCACGCACTCCACACTGGAATTGGTGCACATAGTGTTCAGACATGGCATTCGCACTCCCGTCGACACGTATCCCAAGGATCCGTACCTCAAGGACGGCTTTAAGCCAACGGGCTGGGGACATGTGACTAATGTGAGTGCCGTAGAAAATATTGGTTTTCCAAGAACTTTTTCTTTTTAAATTTGTGATTCTAAAGAGACATCTTATTGATCTTCATTTTTGTTTGCCTAAATTTTAATATTCAGAAAACTATGATGTGGGGGGGCATTACATTAACGAAAAGTTAGTTGAAATTGGCAAACGTCAATTGCAAATGGAGTGCACTCTGATTAAAATTAATTAACAAATACATGCTAAAAATGATATTATTAAAAGGGAAACATTTGGATATATATAAAATAATAATAGTACTTAAAATGTTGGCCAAAAATAGTTTAGCAACTACTAAGGTTCATTTTTTTTTTTTTTTTAAGTCTGGAAAACGAGAACTCTTCGAAATGGGCCGTTGGCTGCATCGTCGCTATGGAGACTTTATGGGACCCTACTACAGACCCGATGTAAGTTTTGATAAATCCCGGGATGTCCGCTTTTTAACAGCCCAACTCATTTAGCGACTGCATGCCCAGGCAACTGCCTCCCCGCGAGCAATGATGTCTTTGCAAACAACACTTGCCAGCATGTTTGAGCCACGGGGAACCCCGATGGAGTGGAACAAACACCTCAATTGGCAGCCCATCCCAATTGTATCCGAACCCTTGGACGAGGACTCGGTGGGTTCAAAATGCAAGCAATTTAATTTAATTGTATGCTAATAATAAGCGATTTATTTAGTTGCTTCTGGTTCGCACTCCTTGCCCTCGGTACTTCGAGGCCCTTGAGGAGGTCCTAAAGAGACCAGAAGTAATTGCAGAAACGGAACCATATGAGCAAATGTTCCGCGAGCTTACAAATTTAACAGGCAAATTGGTTCAGAGTGCCGAGGATATTAACTCCCTATACATAACCCTGTTAGCTGAACAGGAATTCGGCTATAAATTGCCAGATTGGACCAAGGACTATTTTCCCGATCGCATGCAGTTCCTGGCCGAACAGAGTTACATCTACAATGCCTACACTCCAGAGATGCAGAAGATCAAGGGAGGTCCTTTCCTTAAGAAGATGTATAAGGAGATGGTCGCCAAGAGAGCCGGAAGCCTGAAGCCAAAGGATCGAGGAATGTTCATCTACACAGGTCACGACTGGACTGTCGGCAATATATTGTCCGCTCTGGGGGTTTGGAAGCGCCAAATGCCCAGGTTTGCTGTAATGGCCATCTTCGAGACTCACAGGGACAAGGAGACTGGTGAATATTATGTGGAGGCAAGTAAAAACAATGGCAGAAATGCGCACAACTTCCAGGATAATAAAAACCCCTTTCAGGGTTACGTCCACAATTTTATGAATCGAAAGTTAATGCCTTAGAAATTCTCATTTAGTGGTGTATGGTTATATACTAAAAAAAAGTAATCTTATAATTGTCTGCGTTGTCTCCCAAATCGCAGGTCTTCCTCCGCAATGACGAGCACGGGTGTGTGGAGCAGCTGCAGCTGAGGGACTGCGATCGCCGGTGTCCACTGAGTCGCCTGATTGAACTGAGTGCCGGCGTTCTGCCCAACGAGTCAGTGGAGCAGAGGTGCCGACCCCATGACGCTAACTTCGTGGAGCCGCCACCGCGAATAATCGATCAGAATGGCCGTTAGCGAAGAGCATTTGCCAAAGTAAATTATTTGCACTCAGTATTACTTAGCAGCGGACGGAGAGTTGTGAAAAAAAATATCATGCTACTCTACAGAATAAAAATCCCCAAATAAATAATAGACCAAATGAACGCTGAGTTAATTTTCTGGGAGGGGGAAGTAATTTTCGTGTGAAACTAATTAAATTGAATTTTATGCGAAAAATTTGCTATTGTAGTTGATGATTGCGCTGATTGAGCGCTCGCTCTTCGCTGCTCTTATCTATATAAGTGTATATGTATACGCATGAGCGACTACATAATCGAGACTTAAAAGCGGTCCGCAGTTCTATTGATGCAGTCACTCAGCGCAAAAGCCCGAACGAAGCCGGTTCACTTAGTTCCTAACGATCCGCTCAATTTAGTTCGCGAAAATGCTAAATTTCTTTAGCTTGGCGCTCCTTTTGAGCTCGGGATTATTGGTTCGCGGAGGTGTTTTCGAGATAGAAGTTCCCGAGGAGGTTGGTCAGGACACCAAGGATGTTCCCAAGAGTCCTGAGATCCATCCTCCACCCAAGAGCGGGGAGGGAAACTCAACCTTAAAGCTGGTTCATGTGGTAAATATGTGGAAAGAATGAAAAGACTTGCAAATAAGTGGATAAGAATAAAATGACGACCCAAATTAGTCCTCGTTATAAATTGCTGACTAAGCCAGCCAAAAGACCATATAATTACATAAAAATCGGATTCATTATTTTGTGGTGACAAATTGTTTTTAAGGCGGCAGAATCGTATAAGCAAATGTATTTCCTAACTTAACCGTAATCGCGTAAATGTTTTAATGAGAAGCCAACAGTGTTCTTTAAGCCACAACTCAAGTCACCCCAATCGAAACAAGCTTGCAGCTTGAGTGGCGTATACGTAATATTGCATTCAGCACCCAGACCTGAAACCGGTTTAGTGGAACTTCAACTTCAAATTTATGAGGGAACTCATTGTATAATATGTTTTCCCCTTTTCAATTTGCATAATTATAACTCAATTAAATTAAATAAGTACGCAAATGAATCGATGTAGGTGCATAAATAATTACTTATTAAAATCAGTGTTGGCATGTGCGTAACTAAAGGCATTTTTAACTTTAACAAAAAAGTTCCTTGCGCATTTGTCTTTCCCAAATATAGCTGGGAAAATGTTATTTATTGAATTCAAACAAAAAGTTTTTTACACTTTAATGTAATTAGCTTAGGTACTCTTTCCGAGTGTACTAATTGATAGTTCACAATGGTTATAATATATAATTTTTTAACAGCTTTTCCGCCATGGCCCACGCACCCCAGTCGACACTTATCCGAAAGATCCGCATATCAACGAGACCTATGAGCCTTATGGATGGGGCGCGCTCACCAACGTGAGTATTTGACAAATATAAGCAAGATTGCCCAAATTAAAATGCAATTTCCATTTGACAGGGTGCTAAGGTGGAGCTGTATAAAATAGGCAAACAACTGCGTCAGCGCTATAAAGATTTCCTGGCTCCCTACTATCAGCCCGATGTACGATAAGTGGAGTAAGCTCGGGGCATTAAAAGTAATCAGTCCGTTGCCATTCCAGATGATCCGTGCCCAATCTTCGGAGTCGCCGCGCACCATGATGTCACTGCAAATGGTACTCGCGGGACTCTTTCCGCCGGAAAACACACCCATGGAGTGGAACCTGATGCTCAACTGGCAGCCCATTCCCATTGTGATGGAGCCGGAGGAGACTGATGTGGTGAGTTTGGAGAAGCAATATATTATATTGTCCCATTTGTGAACCGAAAACTGGGCTTTTATGGAAAATATGTAAACTTTAAAGCAGATATTAAAGGAATCATAATTCGAATAAACCTAAAAATGTCACTGTATTCAAACTTAGTGCCAACTGAAAAAGGAAGTAATAGTCAGGCTTCTCTGACCGCATAATGGGTATATATTCTTGATTAGCATACTTAAAAATTTGTACAAATTTCGTCTGTCTATGGATAACTTGAAGTTGCCGAATTTTATAGCCCAAGTTCTTAATTCCCGAACAAGATATACTTTTACCCGAATTAGCTGTCATATATTCTATATTCATATATTCTATTTGCAGCGCATAAGGATGAGGGTTCCTTGTCCTCGCTATGACGAGGCAGTTTCGGAGGTAATGAACCTGCCAGAGGTGAAACAGCTGCATGCTGAGAACTCCCAGTTGCTACAGGAACTGACCAATCTTACCGGACTCAATGTGACCTATGCCCATGACGTCACCAACATATTCATCTCACTGCTGTCGGAGCAGACCTATGGACTGGATTTGCCCCCATGGACCAAGGATTATTATCCAGCTAAGATGCTACCCTTGGCGGCACTGTCGTATGTTTACGATGCGTATACGCCAGAGTTACGCAGGATAAAAGGAGGTTTCTTTCTGGAGCTCCTTCTAAAACAACTTGAGGCCAAGATCTCTGGAAAACTGCAGTCCGAAAATCGCAAGATGTTTCTATCCTGCGGGCATGACTGGACAATTACGAATGTACTATCAGCCTTGGATGTTTGGACGGCTCAGATGCCCAGGTTCTCGGCTCTGATTGCCTTCGAGTTGCATCAGAAGTCCGAAACTGGAGAGTATTTCCTTGAGATCTACTTCCAAAACGATCCCGAGGAAGAGCCACAGCAGCTGCAAATTCCAGGATGTGACAAGCAGTGTCCCATCGAAAAGTTACGGGAGCTGATCAGGGATGTTTTACCCGATGCTCCTTACGAGGAGTTGTGTAAGGCTAAGGGCACCCTAGAGGGTGGTAGAATCAGCTATCACTAGTCAGCTGAATTCCATGATTAATGATCTATTGTGCAGTATTAAGATTACAGAAGAAAAATAAATAGCAGTTAGATGTAACTATAATTCTCGTGTTTGATTGATTAGCACGCAAGGGCGGTGTATTAACTTATTAGGTAAACGTAGTACTTAAAGCGTGAGAGTAAGTTGAACCAGTTTGATAATGAAACAATATTTTTATGTTACCAGGCGGTGTATTGAGAACTTTTTATAATCTTGGCATATAATCGCGTCTTGATTTACGTATGAGAAATTAAGCCGGTTAGATCTCGAATTAGCTCCACCATCAAATAGGAAATAGATATATATTTTTTAAACCTAATAAGGATTATTAGGGTCAATAGGATGCAGGAACTAAAAATGTTTCTACTTAGAAACATATTTTTTAAGTAAACAATACAAAAATGTTTCTAAAGAACCCAGAACAGAAAAAGAACGTCTGCGTTCAGGCAGAACGTATGCGACATAAAATGGGATGTCTTATTTGCCATAGAATACTTTTTTCTGGTATACTTTTAGGCAAAGTTAATGCTCAAGAGGTTTGTTCCACATATGAAAAATTGTTGTACCTATTCTTATAATACGGCTTTAATTTAAAGTTATAAAATGTATAATTAATAAAAATTACTTTTATAGTTATTATTTGTTTATAATATCAGTCTTATACATATCGCAAATAAAGTTATACAATAATGATATATACAAATTTATACAAACCGAAGATAAAATGGATTTAATGGTACTTGAATATCATATATTTTTAAATTTTTACTTGTAAACCCTGACATTTTTCGAGATTATTGTTGTGAGCATAAAACCTTAATAAATTGATGTCAAAATGTATTGTATATATATTAATCAACCCTCTCCCATTGGGCCCACATCCATCATATAAAAAGTGCTCAGTCTCGCTTAAAATCAAACAGTTGGCATTTGCGGCTTCACTCACTCGAATCGGAAGTAAATCACCAAACAGCAAACAAATCAAGACAAAAGGGCAGTATGTAATTTTTGGAAAAGCTTCCGGACCAACCGACAGCCCAGCCCCAAAAAATGATATTCAAATTCGGCAATTAAGCAACGAGAATGGATATTTCGAAATTAACATAATGCTTGATCGGGAGGAAAAGCGATTTATTACCGGAGTGCCTTCACACGCAAGTCGGATGACAAATTCGTTGGTATTTCGGCGAGGGGCGGCGGCGCCAACCAGAAAAACGAAAAGTGCGGGTAAAATAAGCAAGCGGATCAAATCCGAGAGTTCATATAAATTAAAAGTCGCGGACGCGTTTTAAAACGCCTCAAACGCTTCGGCATTGTTGTCGGTGTCCGGGCTTCTGGTCGTCATTATTCGGTCAAACACATATGTTACTCTATAGTGCTCGTACAATAGACCACGGCTACAATAACAAATAGAATAATAGTAATAAAAGAGAGCGACGGTGACGAAAGCATTTGGCGATAATGGAACGATAAAAGAGTCAAACGCTCATGTCTTCTCCGACTTTTCGACTCTTGCAATGACACTCACCCCGCAGTATTGCCGACGATAGTACTCACGGGCGGTAGTACTCGCGTGCCACGGTCGGAAGAGTCGAGATTTAAATATTACCTTAGTGCCTATCAGCTTAGGGGCTACTTAGGTTAGTCGAAGGTAAACAGAAGATAGTAGCTTTACACTCGGAGAAACAAATCAGAGTCCGCCTGTTGTCCAAAACCCGTTCCCAGCCTTTGTAAATTAGCTAGTTCGTGGCTTAATTAGGAAACACAAAAAACAAATAAAGTTCAAGCGAACAGCGATCATAACAAGTTAGTCTTCAATCTGTCCCGAGACTGTTGACTCCCAAGAAGCGAATCCGAGAGACCGAGCGCAGAATTGACCCAAGCGCGGAGTCGGAGAATCCGAGCCCCTGACAAATTCTACGAGTATAAAGCCCGCCACCAAAATGCCGCGGTCGCATTTCACTCGGAGGCATTGTCTAGCAATGACGGGCGGATTAATTGCATCGGCGGTTCTCATCTGGTGCGTCGCTCACTCGGCGCTCGAGTCGTCGGCCAAGCTCTACGATCCCGGCACTGATAAATCCACGCTCGAGCTCCTCCATGTGGTAAGTCAGTGGGCATCACCACTAATCGAATCAAATATCTGAGAATCTAAAACAAATTATAAATAAATGCCAAGTTCGGAGCACAAAACAGCTGTCCAGCAAAGCTTTAAGTGATTAGTACACTCTCCGGGCTCTAGCTGTGGGGCAAGTGTAGGTGAATTTTTAATCCACCAAAAAAGGAAAAAGTGACAATCCTAGTGTTTGGCTTCAAAGGATTTATTTTTCTTTAAAGAAGTGTAAAGTAATTAAAGTGCTACTGAAGCTCTGTTTATAAAAATACAAAATAGCTAAATTTATAAACGGCAATTCATTTTGGTGCGTCGCAATTATAAAATATTTTTGGCTTTACAAAAAAAAAAATATATAAATAACTAATTAAATTGCTGACCTAAGGTGCTGTCCATACATCACAAAATCACGTTTTTGATAATTTTCGACCACGCCCCCATATAATTAAATGTAATCATTGGTGAAACCCCCGCTCTCAGATAACGTAATCATAAAAAAATTAATAGTAAAAAATTTCCAAAGCTAAAAACAAAACAATACGTTTTAAATATATTTTTGTATAAAATAATGACGTAATCATTGCCAACACAAACCCTCCCTCTCCAAATAACTACGTAATATGTATATAGACAGCCCCTAATTGCATAGTAATGCATAATAATGCATAGTATTTCTGCAGTTATATGAATATTTTGTTTATTAATCAAAACAAATAGTATAAAATAGGGAAGAAGTAAACAAGTATATTTTCCTTATCGTTATATTATTGTTTTAAAATCCCAAACAACTTTTGTGAACGTTTAAATTATAATATCTTAATTTAATTGTTCGGTTAGTTTTTAAAATATTACTGAGCAACACAGAAAATCATCAAAACTTTTAATTTTTGTATCGACATTTGTATGAATATTATATACACCAAAAAAACAAACCATAAATTATATCTCAGAAAAAACAAGTTTACAGCAATGAAGCCCTGCCACAGTATCATAAAAAAAGACTGCACCAATTAGCACCGTTTGAAATAATCCGGCGTCAGCAATCGTCTTTACAATAAAATCCACCTGATAACGAACATTATGGCAGTGGCCCACAAAACTTTGTTCCCTGGCATTGACATTTACGTGGGCAGTAAAAAACTCGCATTCTGTCGATAAAGCATTTGTTTATAAACATGTTTAGCGAAAGTGCAAAGCTGTCACTTTTTTGTAGTCGTGTGTAAAGTCATAATTATGATTATACTACAATTTAGCGGTTGGTCAGCTCCGGTAGCAGATAAGACTCAGTTCGGTCATTTAATCGCAATCACCAGTACGGAAAGTGAACTTGTTCGGAAAAGATAGCAGGTTGAATTCCAGAAGTCTTGTCTCCGGTGTGTTCACTCTTCCCACTTATTATTATATCAGCTGTTTAAGCCATTTGTCTCGCTCTATTCAGTTAATATCGAATTGTATAATTACACTGAATTACAATTCACGAAAAAAACACGATCGAGTGCAGTCAGGCGAAAAGTACAGCTGCAAATATTTCTCAAGCTTTAGATAATTCTTTTATAACAACTTGAGTTAAAAGTGAGTTGGTTTTATTTAGTTGGCTCTGACCTTGGAAAAATTAGTTAGCTATTATTAGCTGGTAATGGAAACCTGGGCGAAATCCAACAAATGAACGGAAAAAAGCAACGAATTATCAAATTTGTTTGCGTGATGCTCATTTATTAATTCCATCAGCGTAATTACGTAAATAATTTTATTAGTCTTGATAAAATAAGCAAACCTGTCTGAAAGCCAAAAAAAAATACGCATATATTAAGAATTCTGCCAAAATAACTCTTACTTTAATTAAGTGGATTATAAACTTCGCCAGCTCGTATATCTTTGAAAGACAAACAAAAAAATTAATTACAAAAATTTGAATCAAAATAAAACCAAAACAGAAAACCGGCTTCCAAATTACAGTTCGCACGAAAAACCAGTCCGCACTCAAACGTAAAACAAAATTATAAAACAAAACTGCGACGCACTTTTGTTTTTTGTTTGAGCTATGTTCACACACGCCGAGTGGACTGGAAACCCATTTGCCACAGTCTTGGAATAAAGTGTTTGAAAATGCGATAGACGCAGTCTGATCCAGAGATCAGGGCTGACCTTCAAGCGAGCGAGTGCCTTATCAGCATGAAAATTAAAGCAATTAAACGGAACAGCGATCGCAAGTGAGGAAAATACTTCCGCGAAAATCTGGGGTCGCACGAGCCATAGATTCGTATCAATCAGTCGCGTAAAGTGTGCCTTAAGCCATTTAAGGGAAATCAATTAGAATGCTTATAATATTTAATCAAAATAGGACATTTTACATTAGTTATTGGAATAAATTGGAATAAATTGTCATAAGCTCAAACCTTAGCCGATATAAAGATATTGCTGATATTCTTTATATATACTTTAATGGAGTTAAGCTGATACATATATCAATCTAATATATTTTCTTTCAGGTCGTACAACGAGCTATTAATTTATTAGACTATTAAAAAAATCATTAGAAAAATAAAGTAAAATATCAAAATACATATAAACTGTATATAAAAAAAATATATATATAAAAGAAATGAAAATTCGTCACGTGCTGGGTTAATGCTTTAAGCTAATTAATGTGTTTCTGCCTTTTGATTCCTAGAAACGTCTGTATTTTTTTCGAACTACAGTGTGGTGAATCCATTTGACAAATAAAAATTGTTCAAATTAACTTAAGGTAATCCGACATGGATCACGAACGTTGCACAGTGGCTCAGTTGCTCAAAACACAATGCAAAATTAATAACTATTGAACTACTTATTAAAGTTATCTACTTCAATTAATATTATAATAAATTAATATTATTAATAAATTATTGCAATTTATAAATTCCTAATTGAAGGGAATCAAAAGATTTGCTAAATTCAACAACACGAAAACCGACTTTTGCAACGAGTTTTCGGTGTAGTGTGCCTTGAACCATTTAAGGGAAATATATTAGAATGCTTAAAATATTCAATCAATATAACACATTTAATTAGCCATGCAGTTAAACTTAAATATCCATTTACAAAATGCACTATACGAGATCGTTAAATTAGCTTATAAATTATTAGCATATACATTTTTATACTATTAATTATATCACCAGAAAAAGAGCCCCGACCAGACCCAAATGTAACTTGAATTGAAAATAAAATACAAAAATAAGAACAAATTTTAATTCGTCAAGATGCTGGGGTATTAATGCTTCAAGCTAATTAATGTGTGTCTGCCTTTAGATTCTCAGACACGTCTGTATTTATTTTAGAATTGCAGTGTGGTGAATCCATTTGACTAATAAAAATTGTAATTGCTAAACTTCAGGTATTCCGACATGGACCACGAACGCCGGCGGATACGTATCCAAAGGATCCGTATGTAAATGAGACCTACTATCCATTTGGCTGGGGACAAGTAACAAATGTGAGTGGAGAAAAAGTTGGAAGTTGGGCAGCACAAACTTTTGCCTCGTCATCCCCCAAACCCAAACCCAAACCCGAGCCCAACCCCATTCCCAGTCGCATCTCCCCCAGCAAAGCATTTAAATAAATTGAAATGCAAATGTTTGCTGGTAGAGCTAGGGGAACGGGGAACGGGGGGCGGAAGGCTGCATTAACATATACACATGCATATGTTTATGCAATTGCAAAAATGCAAGGCATTTATTATTTTATAACACTTCTTTCCATCTCTGTCTCGGACGCTCGCCGGCTCTCCAATTCTACGCTTCTCTGGTGTTGTCTCACGTGCCATCCGCTCATGCCATGCAATAAATCACCGCTCCAGAATGGCAAACGCGAGCTGTTCAACATTGGTACTTGGCTGCGTAAGCGTTATGGCAAATTTCTGGTGCCCAACTACAGTCCCGATGTGAGTAAGCAGTCACTAACGAACCGACAAGGCACAACCCTTACTACCCCACACACAGAGAAAACATTGACCTAGTTTCCAGAAGAATTACTTTTTTTAGTTTAACTGTGCTTAATTTTTTCTAAGTATCTATTGAGGCTTTATTGAATTTAATTCTTTCAATTGATTTAAACGACACCACGAAAACGCTATGGATTTTACAATATTTTAACAGATGTCTTTAAGTATGATATAATATATTTGTGTTCCTAAGTTAACTTCCCACAGCGGGTTCTATGGCTTAACAATTAAAAAGTCTTTCAATCAATCTCCTGTTCCAAACTACCCAAATCGAATATGTAAATTGATAATGCTCAGTGCTTAGATGCTCAGTGTTTTCTCTCTGTGTACCCTTTTCATACTCCCTTACCAACACGTTCGTGGGGCGGTGGCCTGATAGTGCGGACGTTTACAAATTGCAAAGCTCAAGCCCGCTTGGCTCATCACTCAATTCCTTCTTTTCTCTTTCTCCCCTTCCATCTCTGCTGCGCCGCTTTCTACTTCTCCGCTTTCTCTTCCGCTTTCTTCTGTTTCTGGCACTCGCCTCGATAGTTGGTCCACGCTCAGGCGACGGGTGTTCCACGGACTCACATGACCATGCAGACGGTTTTGGCTGCCTTCTTTCCCCCGAAAGGCACGGACATGGAATGGAATAGCCGGTTTAATTGGCAGCCCATACCTGTCTTCTCCCAGGAGCTCAATGAGGACACGGTGCGTATACGTGATAGTTGAAGTGATTAATGGAAACTATCGGTTTCAGAGTGAGTTTTAAAAGATCTATCATTCAGTGATGACAGGTGGAGCTTTTCAGATTAGCAAAAGAAATTATGTTTCTTGCTTTTGATCTTTAATAACGTTTTTTTCTGATAATAGTAAAATGGTAGTTTTGTCTATGATAACATAATTTATAGCAGTAACATTTTTCATGAAATTCTGTATAATTTAATGATGAGGACTGTATGTACTTTGAGAGTCTATTATTAAGAGCAATCGCTGGATTCAGCAACGTCGCTTGCTTAAATAGGGATATTATGTTGGTGTCGATCGCTCAGCTAAAGTTCACTGATGAGACTCGATGTGGTACGTATAAGAAATTAAGCCGATTATGACCTCGAGTTAGCTAGAAGCCTTCAATAACTGATATAGGTCGCCAAAAATTTAAACATTTTTCTAAAATATGAAATAGACTTCGATAGACAAAACAACATACTTGATATATAGTATAATAGTTTCATTTAATATCATTTATAGTTGCTGCTCGTGCGAACTCCATGCCCCCGATATTTTGAGGCCCTAAACGAAGTATACGATTTACCTGAGGTAAAGGCAGAAATCGCTCCCTACCTGGACATGTTCAAAGAGTTGGAAGAACACACCGGCCTGAGCTTCAAGGAGCCGGAGGATGTGCAATCTCTCTATTTAACTCTGCTTGCCGAACAGGAATGGGGTCTGGAGTTGCCTGACTGGACCCATTCATACTTTCCCGAGAAAATGCAGTTCTTGGCCGAACAGAGTTACGTTTACAATGTCTACACGCCCGAGATGCAGAAGATCAAGGGTGGGCCCTTCCTCAAAAAGATGTTCGATGAAATGCAGCAGAAGAAGAATGGAACCCTGAAGCCCAGTGGCAGGAAACTCTTCATCTACACGGGTCACGATTCGACGGTGGTGAATGTTCTCTCAGCCCTGAAGGTTTGGGAGCGACAGTTGCCCCGCTACTCCTCTATGGTTTTATTCGAACTGCATAAAAACAAGGAAACCGGTGATTACTGGGTGGAGATATACTTCCGTAACGATCCCAAAGCTCCCGCTCAGAAGCTCACAGTGCCCGGCTGTGAGTTCCAGTGCCCCTTGGATAAGCTACTAGAGTTGGCCAAGGATGTGGTTCCCACGGAAGCGGATGCCAAGCGCTGCGAGTCTCGAAATTCAGCTTTCACAGAACCTCCTCTGCGAGGACCATGAAAACTGGAATCTAGTCCCTAGGAAAAAATCGTAAGGTGCTACACTTCTCAGGGAGTGGGACTGCCCCCAGGCCCACCAGTAAGCCACAACGACCCAGTTAAGTCAATAGTTAAGCTTAAGTCGAATAAATGCGTTAACCCATTATGACAATTTTGAATAATTGGTACTATTTTCTGGGGTTTTAGTTAAAGGTTTTAGCTAATTTCTTTGATAAATTTGATTGATTTTTATTATGTTATGAACGATTACAATAATTTGACGAAACAAGAAAACTACATTCAATATAAATAGACCACGCTTAAGGTTCATTAAAGGAAGCAAACGTCGGAAAGCCGAAGTTGTATACCCTTTACAGCTTGCAATTTGATCTAAAAATGATTGGAAATGAGTGGACCCATCCATCCCTTGATAGCTATATGATATAGTTTTTATTTTTCTAGATCTTAAGTTATTTGGGTTTCTGTTAATAACGAAGTTATGTCGATTTTTCAACTCTAAGTCTGGTTTTTTATAACATTATATTTTTTATATATTTATTAATTTACTAAAATCTAGGAATTTTGATAATTAAAATAAATGAAGTGCGTTAAGGTTCTGATCAGAGCTTGAGTTCGGAGTTTGGTGTCGGATATTGTCAGGCGGCGTCATTTTCGCCCCAAGTGGCAGCCAAGTTGGCTCATTTCCGCTCTGTGGCGACAGTAGACTGCCGTCGTCGCCATCGCCCAATAGGCCGCTTCCGCTCGTCCTTTGCCAGCGGCAAACGCAAACAACTTCCGCACTTGTTTAGCCAGTTGGATGCGCCACTCCATCTCCATCTCCCGCCATAGAGCCAGCTCCAGCTTACTTCCATTTATATTGCCATCGCCATCTCCATCTCCAGACTCCCCACAACCCCGCTGTCCTGCTCATTTTTGCCAGGAGGTGACATTTTTCGCATTGCGGTTTACCATAAACTATTTCATTGGGGAGTTGTGTGCCACCTCGACCATTTCTTTCGGCCCTAACCATCTGCTCATTCGCTTGTTTGCCATTGTTTACTCGTGTGCGTTGCCTCTCCCCTGACCTTCTTTCCGCTTTCCACTCTCCCGCTTTGCCTCCCCCTGTTTGTGTTAGTGTGTGCATATCTGTAAACTTTATTTGTCAACGGGACGCATATGTTGTGTGTTTGCCAAAAAATAAACGAGTCCCCATGTATGCTACTATTTTCCGTCGAGTATTCCCCAACTGCATTCAGCTCGTTTGTTTGTTGCTGCTTTTAATTTTAGCTTAATTTGATTTTCCGGCGGAAAGAGAAGCGCTGTATGTGTGTGGGTGCCTGACAAATCTATAATTGCATGTGCTCAGCTTTGATGATTAATGGTGGGCTCTCAGTTATAAAGGGTGCTACAGGAAGTACGTTAGCGCCATGTGTGCTCCGGTTTCGATAGGACGCTCGAAAGCCAATATAATTTGTTTGTAAGTAGTATTTGGCATAAATGATCAAAATACAATTAATAAAAATTAACAAAACCTGTGTATAAATAAACTCGACATTTCAACTAAAATGTCTATATTATAACTTATATATTTAAAATTAATTATTATAATATTTTAGGATGAAAACAAAGAAAAAGGTATTGGTCTTGATCTGAGGAATCTCATAGTGAAACTTCCAGATAAGGGCAAGTTGGTAGCATTATCGGTAAAACAGGGTATTACAATTTTGCAACGCAGTGAAAGAAGCATCTCCTAACCTAAAAGTATATATATTCTTGATCAGCCTCACCAGACCTAGCCATGTCCGCCTGTCCGTTAATATGGTCGGTCATTTTTGTCCTATATGAATGAAACTTTGCATAGTCTTAATTCTATTGCAGTTAGTTTGAATGTGTATATGGTCAAAAACAAAGTCGGTAACGTTACGTTTGTACGCACATTTCTGTTCATATTTCCATAAATGAAACGCCAAAATTATTATATCTTATTTGTATCTGATAGTATACTTCAAGACTTATATTTTGTATTAACTTAATTTTTTTCTATCACCCCCACCCTAAATGTTACAAGAGTTCAAATTAGTCGGTAACGTTACAAAATTTTGGAAGTAAGTTTACAGTTTACTGTACTATTTCGTTTAAATCAACGAATCTAGCAATCCTGTTTCTTCTTCCTGCAAATTATTTTAAAGTTTAAGGTTAAAAGAATAGATATACATATTTGACTTGAAGATAAATATATTTTTGTTTGACAAAAAAGTAAAGTCGGTAACGATACACAAAAAATCGGTAACGTTACTTGTAGGAATTTCTATTTACAACAAAAGAATAAGCAAAAGAAAAATATATGAAAACTTTATTGAATTTTATTTGGTTACGAGTTTATTTCAAGTTAACTATGTGAAGATGCGAAAAAAATAAAATTACTTTTTTTTATAACAGAACGAGAACATTTTAATAGTATCCTTCTCTTGGTTGATTGGTTGTTTTGGTTTTGAGTTAAATATGTAAGAATGTGAAAAAACTCAAATTACTTTATTTTTCATTCGAAAAATATTACAAAATTAGATTTTTATGCTTTACTTTTAAGTTCCGATATTTTATGTAGATCGGTAGATAGACAAATGACAACTGGATGGAACATTTGAAACAAAAACTATTTTTCTGCTTGGATTACTTTAACGCGGTTTTGACCATATGGGCAAATCTTGCAAAAGGTCTACCATGCCCGAAATCTAAAATGTTAATTTTCACCGTAATTTAGTGTGTATATATATAAAAAAACTTAAAATCCATATTAAAATTTTCTTAATACAATGGTTACATAGCATATCTTAGTGTTTTCATGTATAATACGGCAAAAAAAAAAAAAAAAAACCTAAAATGTTGTATTCATAGGAAAACTACAAATCTAAAAAACCTTAAACTTTTTTGATTTCAAATAAGTGATTTTGCACAGTTTTATTTGTTGCTTATTTTATATATAGTATTTTGTATGCTTTATTATGCATAATTCGCTAAAAGTTGCAAATGAAATGAAAAATTAAAAAGTTAGTTCCATTTTGTGTAGTGTGCGACATAACACATTATGAGCGACTATTTTGAAAATAGTAACTGTAACAAAAATATGCTTTATGTGATTCGAAAGTACACTTAAATACCTCTAAACACAATTCATAATTTTACTATATATTTTTCAGTAACCTAAAAAAATATTACATTTTCATCTACAAAATCCTGCGAATGTACGTGCGACACATGGGATTTTTCCCATATGTCAGAAGGGACGTAATTACAGCAATACATTTCAAATTTCATTTAAATCGGACCACTATATCTTATAGCTGCCATAGGATCGATCGGATAATTCGTATGAGAGGATAGGAAATTCAACAAAAGTTTGGTGTCTTTATTCATACATGTTTTTAAAATTTCTCTAAGGTTCTTTCGTTTGATTTCCATTTTAATCGAATCTTTTTGAATTGCAAACTTCAAGGGTATAAAAACTTCGGCTTCCCGAAGCTGGCTTCCTTTTTTGATTAATTTAACATAATCCTTAATCACTGAAAAACGAATGTCGTGTTTCTTCTCTACTCCAAGTCAACATAAAAAAAACCTCTCATAATTCTCTATTATGCTAGTGTACCTTTATAATATCCTGTCCTTGCAGGACAAACTTTTCAAATCCGTCATCTCGCGCAGCCTCTTTCGTTTAATCAAATCATATAAAACCCGACGTTCATCATGCTGGAACTCCACATTCATAAATTTGATCATTCCAGACTCTTGCTTCCCAGACTAGCATAATTATTAACCCTATTATACACTTACTTATGGCAGTCGTTCCTCATATCCCTCCCAGCCCGGTCCCCCGATTTCCCTCGGAATGAGACATATGCCCGGGTCCACAAATCTACTTACAGCAGCCTGAAGCTTCAGTTTCAGCTTTGGCTTCAGTTTCATCTCCGGCTCAGTAGAAAAAGTTTGGGATGGCGAGCAAACTTTTGTGCGGGCTAAGTGCAGGTCTTAGGGTGAAGTTAGGAATTTTTTGCTCCGATTGCGACTGCGACTGAGACGAAAGACATTGCAGTGTCCGGTGGGCCCCAAGTTTCCACTGAGCCGCTGCACTTTCGCCCCACATATTTCTGCGGTCAGCTTACTAACGACTTTTCGATACGGACCGTGCACAGCTGAAAGTTTTGTACTTGGCCAAGGAGATAAAATTTGCCGATTTGCGAGCGGGGCGGCAGATAGAAGGTGGCCACCTGCCACCTGCTCCTCCAGCTAATCCCATAGCGGAAGGAGGTACATGTGGAGGGCTGCATATTAATAAGTTGCACAAATGTTTGCCGGCAAACAAAGTGCCAGGATGCCAGCGCTCAAAGTCAGATGCCGTGTAGTTCAGTCTATTAAAAGGTACAATAGACTTCCTCCCCCGAAACCCGGACATAAGCAAAGCATGGGGCATGCGATGCTTCGGTTCTGCTTTCCTTAACAGCACACGGAAATGAAAAATACAGGTTGGCTTCATTTTAGCAATATCAGAAATAATATTCCGTTGATAAGAAAGACTTGAAATTGTTTTCTTTGTTATCGCACCTGTAATTACATTTACATTATCCATTTATGTATATCCCTTGTAGCAATTCTTTATTTTTTTCTCTGTAAAGAGAGTGAAAGCTTTCCTCACTCAAACTGTTTGCCGTTTAGTTTCGCATAAAGCGTAGTCTGCCCTGTAAAATGCATAAATCTTTGTTGGCACTGGGGCTCGGCTCATTCCGAGAGCCCCGACCTGGGTTCTAGATCCTAGGTCCTGCATCCGGGCTCCCTAGTTTCCAGTCCTCGCCTTACTTGCTCTGCCGCCTGCAGCTGCTTGAGCTTCTTGTTTGTTGCACGTTTCATTTGTCAAAAAAGGTTTAGGAATTTTATTGCCAGCCCCGGCTCTCGGAACCTGCAACTCAGAGCCTGGTGGGTAGTGGCAAAGTGCCCAAGGAAATAGTGGGTGGTATGTGGCTGAGGTGGTGAACTGCTGCACTTGTCGGCTGCCTTAAGTGGCAACTGCTGGGAGCCCATTGAAGTGCCACTGATAGCACAATAATTTGTACACGGCTTGCACCCGACAAGGACAAAGAAATGCAAGGTTAACAGACTACCAGCAGGCAATTGAAATTAAAGCTTACAAAAGGGAGATGCTGGAATAGGAGGAGGTGAATATTTTAAGGATTTTGTGAATGGCTGAAAAACCCCGTTAGCTTAGAAATTTTAAGTTTAACGGAATCCGATACAAATTGATAAAATGAACTCTCTGTGGGAAATTCCCACTGTACCGGTATCCAAAAACTAACTTGTTCTCTAGTAACGCACTGAGGCCGCGTATCTTCGCTGGACCCTTAGATTTTCATTTAAAATAAAAGCTTTAAGTATAACGATATATTAATCAAGAAAATAAGCTAATATCGGCAAGCCGAAGCTTATATACCCTTGCAGATAAATTAAAACAATTTTAAATTTATTTATGGCTAAAAAATGTAAACAGTTAATTTAAAGCAGAGGGTCGATTTTTAAATTAATAAATAACTTATTATGTATTTTTATACTCATGGAGCGAATTATAATTTTGAAGCATCTCCGATCCCATAAAGTATAAATGTATATTAATGATTATATATATATATCTGAATGAATTTTTGCAGAGTCTTTTTTCGATTTTTTATGGTATAGCTGAAAACGCAATAGTACCTATGGATATTAAGTTGGAATTTTATCGTATGTAAACTGTGCACTTTTCTGCATCAGCGAAATTATCTATATCATACAAAATTATTTTTCAAGTAAATCGAAAATCTTGAAGCCTACAAAAATAAAGAGAGCAACTTTGTTTTGTTTTTAGTTCTTTGTTTTGTGCTCTTTTACTCTTATTATTCCTTTCGTGTTCGCCGGTAATCCTTTGTTTCTGCTTTGATATTCATTGATCTAGCTGGTGATAAGAATTAGTGCTAAGGAAATGTCGATATACCACGAAATCACGTTTTTGTTGTATTTTTACCCCTCCCCCTATGTAATCAAGAGTAATCATTGGAGGAACCCCCTCCCCTATGATTAACTAATCATTAACAATTTTGTTTCCCCAAAACTCATAAAAATAAATATTTTGTGTTAATTTTTTTGTATAAAATGATTACGTAATCATGGTCTAAGACCTCCCCTTCCCCCAGGGGTATGTAATACGTAATATAAGGACAGCTGGCCCTTATTTGGAATCTCAAGTGTCAGATGAGGATGATGTATCTTTAGATTAAGTTGTTAATAATTATGTGCTAAAATAATAAAATTATCGCAACTTGTTTCATATATATATTTTGTTTATTATTATCGTATGCCATAAAAACTGAGCGCGCAAAAGTGTCGTATGTGCAAAAATCCTATGTTTTCAGGTAATGGCGCAATTATTGGCAAATTGTAAGTTGTCAATCCATTGTGTAGCTAAAACCATACAAACTTAAAAAATTTTGTGACGATTTTGCTCTTTTATGCTGAATAAATTAATTTTAAAATTTTATTTTTCGACATACGATACTTTTGCAAATCTGCGACGATATATCGGAACGGCCGGAATCGAACCACTATATTTTATAGCTGCCATTAAGACGATAGGGCCAAAACGTCATACTTTCGCTGTTTTTGAAGATATTGGGCTCAAATTAAATATATGATCTTTTAAATATATTATAGCTACATAGTACATTTCATGCAAATCCGACCACTATATCTTATAGCTGCCATAGAAACGATCGGGTCAAATTAACAGATATTCGGTGTTTATAAAGATATTAGATTAAAACATAGCAAAGGGTCTGGAATATTAAATATAGCCATAAATTTAAAATTTCATCCAAATCTGACCATTATATCACTGTGGGCGGCAGTCCACGTAGTGACGATGAGCATCGAGATTGTGGTGTGCAAGGAGACTACTATATAGAGCCGTAGAATTGAAAATCTGCTACGATAGTCCGATCACAACCATTTATATCTAGATCGAAAGGTATTGTAAAACTCTATGAAACTGCATACTAAGATTTTTAAAAAATGGATTAGTTAAAGAATGGGAGTGAAAGTGCGAAATAAAATTTTTTAAAATTTGAGCTTTTTGGGCCGGTGGAACAAAAATCCACAAATGTTTAATGTTGTTGTGATCTAGCTTCAAATACGCGTCGAATGACACCTCAATCATCCCGAGCCTATACTCCGTATAAAAGATAATCAAAAAACAAGATTTTATCGGCATTTCCGAAATGAAATCATGTGTCCTGTTGTTTGTGTGCCTGTCTGTGGGTCTGGCGATTGTTATGTTTTAGAGTCCTGGAACCACTATTATTTTGTTTAACAGCTCAAGTTTAACAAGTTTTGTTCTCACAATTTTTTTTTTCCCGCTAGTTTGGCGGGAAAACAGCTAAAAAGCTAGATTTCCCGCGCCCATAACTTCTAAATGACGAAAGCTACAGAAACGTGTTATATGTGGTTAGAAAGAAAGAACGCACAATTGCAATAAATTTTAAAACCATCCAAGGAAACTTATAATATTATAACATATTGTCGAAAATCGAATTCCACTGCTCCATCTAAGTTCTTGGGCGACATGTGAGTTCGACGAACAGCCGGCTTTATTTTCATTTGAATTGGCACTGCGTTCATCATAGCGCGGCCTAGAGCGGTCGTTTCAGGCTTTCTTTTGCTACGCTTGGACGACGTCGACACCGTGTCCTCTTTAAAGTTAGAGAACCCATTCAATGTTTTTTTAATATCTATGCTTGGAGCTTTGAAATCTTGTATATCAATGAAAAATCGGGTGTTTTCTGCCGCGACCGCAAAGCTGAAATATTTTCCTGCCACTTACGAACTATCGCTCAATAATCGATATTTTTCGGTATTTTTTTTGTTCTACGTATAGGAACCGTCTGTCCATTTTGGATGGACCATCCATCCTTATGGGAGACCCTGTGTTAAAGAATGGACCAATCTCGAGAATGGAGCAGCATTGTTCCGCTGCTATAAGTCAGAAATCTATCTAATTAGCTGGAACGATGTTTTTATGATTTTTTCAATAGATTCTTTTTTTACAGAAAGTTGCAAGGTACTGAAGTAATACATATTATTTACTAAAAATTAATGTTGCCTGATTATATAAGGCATAATACTGGTCTACTAAAGCAAGCACATCTTTTCTTTTTGACTTTTTAATTAGTTGCCAACAGCTGTTTGTATTACATCAAGTGAGCATAGTTTTTAATATCAAGAGAACAAGTTTATAGAGCTGAGCCATCAAGATAGCTTGGAGGAAACGAAAACTAAAAAGAGTCCTGCGTCTTAGTCCAGAAAATGGGGTCAAGGAATGATAGCAACGCAATATTCTATGTGACACTGGTTATAATAACAACATGCGTCATATGCGTATGGCAGTTCTCGGGCTTCCATCACCAGGCCGAAAAGTTCAAGATGATTCTGCTAACGTTTCTGGCAATTAACCTGGTTCAGTTCATTTTTTTCACGCCCATCAAGTTCGCAATAATGGCCTGCGATGCCGCTTGGTGGCCAGCTTCTCAAGCTCCCGTGATTCCCGATGAAAGTGCCAAGGCTGAGACGTTAATGGAGAGCCTGCAGCTCCGTCTTCGAATGTTGCGAAGTGAGTTATTGATCACGGAGAGACACCGCCACGAGGTTCTTAACCTGAAGTACCGCTTGATTACCCAGGAACTCTGGCTAATTGGGCAGCTATTCTTGATCTTGTTACTTTTGATCTTGGTGCTATTCGACGAACAGTGGCTCTATTACAATACCACAATCACGGGACATCTCTTTGAGTTTAATCATACAGATACTATGGGTATATCTACTTTGACCGTCCTGTCGGATATATATCCCTTCATCGAACTGTCGCTGATTAATGCCTTCACGGACACGGGAAGCAAAAGTGGTGGCGTTCCGTGGACTCATGCGGAAGGCACTAGATTGTTGGGAGTGGTCAGACTGAGGCAAATGAGATCCGCGGCGAAGCACATGGGACTGAGGGACCCCATTTTCGACGAAAGGGACTACTCCGAGGGCTGGAAATTGCCATACGTAAGGGAATCGTACACGGACAAGTTCTGGCAGATCTACCAGCCGTGGGTGGCGCGTGTTTCCAAATTTCGGGACAGAGTTATTATGGGCATCAGCCACGATGGCGACTTTATCAGCTATCCGGAAATGATGGGCTACGAAAATCTCCTCTCCGATACTCGTGACAAGAGCATGATGGTGCTGAGGTACCTAGAGAAGCAAAAGTGGCTGGACTTAAACACCAGGGCGCTGTTTATAGACTTCAGTCTGTTTAACGCGGATGCGAATGTCTTCAGCTTGTGCACACTGTGGCTGGAGCAGTTTCCCTTTGGTGGAATCAAAGCGTACAGAGTGATCGATAGCTTCGTCTTCCTGGATCAAATACGTGCGCTCTCGCTCTTTGGAGTGCTGGTCCTGTTCGTTTTCGTCATTGTGTGGCTGCAATTTGCCAAGGCCTTTTGGATCAAGGTGTGGTACGAGCCCAAGCGGATGAAGAGTTTGTGGACCCTAATGGATGCCCTGATCCTAGTACTCAGCTTGCTGGTGTCGTCGGTCATGGCACTGCGGGACAACATGGTCCAAGCAATGATCCGAAAAGTGGAAATTGCTGTAATGGTGGAATTCATCGACTTTCGCGAGCCGGCGCGACTGTCTTACTTCTGCAATATATTGGAAGGATTTACTGTGGCCCTGGTCACTATGCGTCTGTGGAAAGTGTTGCAGTTCTCCAGCACCTTCCAGCTCTTCACTAACACCCTTTTTCTGGCTTGGAGAACCCTTTTCTGGACGATTATGGTGACACTCGTTTTTCTAGTCGCCACTGGCATTGCAGCGGTCATCATTAATGGCAATAATACCAGTCACTTTAGCACTCTGATGAGGGGAATAATTTCTCTCACCTGTTTTGCTTTTGGCTTTAACAGCCATGTAAAGCCCACAGATCTTTTCCACGGAGGAAAGTGGTTGGGCATTGTCTTGTACGCCATTCTGGGATTTGTGGTGCGGATTTTACTCATCAATATTATTGTATCCATGCTGGAGACCCACATGGCACACGCCAAGGCAGAAAGGGATAAAGCAGTTGTGAGTCGCTTGACATATTGCCAATTTCTTCGCGTAGAGTGCGCCGGCCTAATTAACTTTTTTCAAAAAGCCTGCCATTGGAGTAATAAATATTCGAGAATGGATCGCACTGTTGCCGAGAATATCCAAAGAGAGCTGAATAAGGAGGCAATCGATCAGAGCGATCAGAACGCAAAGAAACATCGGCGACGACACAAACGCCAAGATGAGGCTTTGGATCAACTTAGATATCGGGAGCGAATTGAGAGGACTCTAACGCTGACGGCCATACTGCAAACCCAGATGGAGTTGATAGAGCGGCTGAAGTTCGGGGATGAGGGTGGCCATCTACCACCTCTCGATAAAGATGATGAGCCTGGTACATCTGGTGAAAATCAGAACTCCAAAAATAAATGAAAAATAAATAAACTAAACTGAGTAAAGGTTCTGTAAAGGTTCAAAACTTTTTAAAGGAAATTTTAAGCGGACCGAAATTCTTTCTTCAATGTTATAAAAACATTTCAGTTCCCCAAAGGGGATTTTTAAAGATTAGCGTATTGTTTTCACAAGAACAGCTTTATTTACAAATTTAACAACTCTTTTTTCCGTTGTTAAGTCGTTGAGCATAGCCGCAATATTGCAAGAAGCTTTTAAAAATAAAATAATAAAATAAAGCACGTAGCTTTTACTTAATTTATATATATTTAATAGCTAATCACGTTTGCAGATAATTAAGCTTTAATTAGCTTGAATCTCTTGACACTTTGCATTCAAATATGCTAGGATATATTTAATTCCGAAGTCCTTAGGTATACTAAGGTGTGTTTTGAAGATAATCTTTGAACACGGATTTTTTCGAGAATTTTAAGGATCATACCACCCATCTTAAGTGTACATACCTTATAGGGTTGGGCTTTTTTTTGTTTATGTCATGGCTAAATAATTATGCGCAAACAGGCAAAACTTTAGACTTGAAAAGGCTTTTAAGGCAATTTGGCGCTCGCTTTGTTTGACTTGTTTGCTATCCAAGCATTCTGGCTGCGCTCCAAGTCGCCGAACTAAATGACTTAGCGATGCTCGATGCCAATTCACTATTGTTATGAAGTAGGCAAATAAAAATTTAATACGGCATGCTTTTAGGCCGAGCGAACTGCAAACTATTCCCAGCGAAATCTGAGCTAAATGCTAACGCTAAAATGGACTTTACAAACATTTCCAAACATATCCCCCGAGCTAAACAATTGTGAGAGAAGCGGAGTCGAAACTTTTGTGTCGTTTTTCTATCAGAGCGACAGACAGATAGTCTGGCAAGTGTTTTTCTATATATTTTCTGTGGTACTTATGTCACTTGGGGGGGCTGGGAAAACTTTTATAATTATTAGCAACAAATGAGCAGTGACAGAGCGCTTGTGCCGTGACTGTAACTTTGCAGTTTTGTAGCTTTTTGTTACCAGCGTCCAGACGCCAGAAATCACAAATGATCCCCGCCCTCAATTTAAAAGTTTTAACAACCTGACTGTCTCTGTATTTTGACTCTGCAGCTGTAGGTGAGGCGCTGTGTGTGTGTGCTATCTGAAGACAAACGGTAAAAGAAAGAGTTTCCAAATCAGAAGCCACGTGGACTCTTTCCTGCTTCTCAATCCGTATGTGTATGTGGGAGTGGTCTACCGAAAAGTTTTAGATTTTGGATAGCTTTTTGTATGCGACCACAATCAGCACCTAAAAGTATGCAATGCTTTTTGCCCAGCAGAAGAGCTGCTAACACCCAGAAGCTGCCTGATATGACTCAGGGTCTGCAGAAAAATATCCCCAAAAGCAGGCTACGGAGTTGACTTCGGTAACCTTCATACTATTTTCTTTGTGGAATAAATTAATAGACGTGGAAAGATCAGTCCACCTTAGCTGGACGATCTTCTACCCTTGTATGCATAAGATTTCTAAGATCCTAATCCCTATCCGAATGAACACCCTGCTGTGGCGTAGATCGGGAAGCGAACCACATAGAATGGATATCCAGCCTTAGTGCAAGTGCCATGATAAACACATGCATATAATTACACCTGCTGATTAAACCAATGGGTAACTGGTAGAAGTTTGGTAGCTAAGCCCCAAGAATCTAGTTACTTGTTATTAATTGCCCTGAGTGCGATTAATAGAGGATTCACTTGAAATAGAAAACCTAAGAATTCCAAAGCACTGGACCTAATTAAGTAATGACTTTCAACCAGACCGTAAGATTATTGTGAAATATGCCGAAGTATAGGGAGCCTTAAGCTAAGCGCCAAGCGGACTTCGCAGATCTATGCCAATTCAACTGGATCCTCGCCTTTAGTTAATCAGAACTCTAAGACCTTCCAGAAGCAACGGCGGAGATTCCCATTGACGGATGGAGCTAGAATCCCACTTTTCATATTATTGTAGTGTCCATAACAGCCCTATATATGTGATCCAAAGCGTTAAGGCGCCTCTTAAATAGCCCGTTTTGGTATACAGATACGGTTATGATGTTAATAAAAAAAAAGTCTGCGTATATGGACGAAAACACAAGCTAAACTAATGGCCAAGGGTTTCAGAGTTTCCATTTATTCTAAAGCCCTCCTGTTTGCCTTATGAGTCCGGGTATGATGCATGTGTTTGTCCTGAAAAAAATGCTGAAGAAACTATATTAGATTACTGTCAAGTGATTACTTTTGAGCTCCTAATATTAAACGAAAATAATTTATAATACTTTTGGAATTTATTTCACAAGTTACCATAACCTGCTACTATAAGAAAAATCAGCACCTTGTTGACTTTCCTTTAAAAGTACCCCACAAACATTTTCCTGACAACATTTGTACGATTTCTCTTTTGGAATCTCTTTGTAAGCGCTTTCAAAATAAATTCTCTTTAGGTCAGAAAATTTTCTCTGGAAGAAAAACTGCTGAATGGAAGCCAGAGCACAAAGCGCTCTCTCCCATCCAAAAGAGCCAACTTCGTCATGCCAGGCTTTTGGGTTAAAGTTCCCGCGGAGATACGAGTGCCCGTATGTGTGCTAGCTATCTCTGCCGACAGGATTCGTGGCAGGATTTAATTCATAACTCGAGTGCCGTGTCCTCGGTGTACAGCCAAGGTTAAGTGCTGCTGCAGCGCCAAACACGTCACTTCTCGAGTCCTGAATTCCGGAATCCTTCGGAGGAGAGTGTATGTGTGGGAGTTCTCCTCGCGGCTAGGGACTCGTCCTTTTCCTTTTATTTTATTTTTATGTTTCCCGCTACTTGAGCACGAACACCCCCACCAAACAACAAGAAAAGATATTCCTTAATTTCCCAAAATTGACCGAAGTAGGAGGTCCCGTAAACAATTGCCTGGAAATACAATACATCTACTTTGTCTTTAATCCGCGCTGAATAAAGGAGCCCTTTTTATTGAAATTTTCCCCTCACTAGCGTACAAAAAGCGCCATTTAGCAAATGATATTGACTCCGACAAAAACGAAAGACCAGAGACTTGCCATAATTAGACCCTGTCACGCCCGAAAAATGTACAAAAAATGATTTGCATAAAACTTTGCTGGAAAATTTTAAAGCCACGCTGACCCTTGGGGTATCATTTTTTTAGCCCAAAAATTCCCAGCAAAAACCCAAACCTTTTTAATTCACGCGACACGTTTCTTGCGCCTACACTTTTTTGATTCATTTTAGAGAAGGGTGGGCTGCTTCAAACAGGGCGATGGCCGTAAACAAATGCCAAAAGCAATGCAAGAAATATTGGGACAATCAAAAATGCAAATGTCACTACGTGAATTGTTAAATCGCAGGGCAAATCCTTCCTCAAAAACTGCCCAGGGGCGGAAGTTGCTTTACGGGTGGGGGGGGCAATAAATTTGCCTGCAATTCCAGACCACATTAATTCCAATGTATACATATACATATATTTTCCGCTGTATTTATCGCAAAAAGTTAATTGCCAGCCCGTGCTCTCTATTAATCATATTCCATAATTTGTTTAGCCTAATTAGCCGTATAGATAGGCGAACGGCGGGGTGGGAGGGATTCTCCATCCAGTCGCTCCTTCGGTACTGGCAGCATTTAGCCAAGGATAGGCCTGGATCTGGGATCATTAGCCACGGCGCCGGAGATGTTCCAAGATTTTCGTTGGGGCAGTTGCGGGTGGGCGGCATAGATTGGATTTATTCCCCATTAAATTATGTTTAATTACAATCCATCCGGATTCTTGGTAATTTGCTGTATTTATAAAAAAGTTACTATTTAGAAAATATGCCTATAAAATTCATTTACATATATATTCAACTATTTATTCAAATTTATTATGCTTTTATAATTTTTAATGTATCCTTACACTTCTTATTTTAAGCATTAAACCATTGTATTTGAATGCCAAAGACGGGGAATCAAACCAAGTCTTAAATTAATATGAAAGCCCTACAATATATTTTGATAAAACAACATACTATGGCCGCACACTGCTAACCCGAGTAATCCTTTCGCATAATCAAATTAAACGCAAAACAAGAAAATAATCTTAGCGAACATGTGCCGGCTCTTGTTCTCGTGTTTCGTAGCATCCTGCATCAGATTTGGTGTTGCACCCAAGTCAAACATTAAGCGAAATGTCGCCCGGCCATTATTCAACCATTTTGCGCCTTGTCGGCAAACAAAATTAACAGCCAGCTGAAAACATCTACCGGCAAACAAACGGCAGAAAAGAACAGGAACGAGCATAAACAAGTCATAAAGTTTTGTAACTAGGCCCTGCTTCTTTTTGAATTTTCCGAATCTGAACCTAGAAGCAGTACCAACTTAATTTTCGCTGCTGCGCATACTTTTTATATACCCTTCCTTGAGCGATTTTTCGCTTAATTTGCTTAAAAAAGAAATTATGCTCCTAGCTATTGCATTCAACATAATTTAATTATTAAGTCTATGTTATTTAATAGCGTCACCAGTAAAGGTGACGTTTTTAGAGTTCACCACTATTAAAAATAATATTATGTTTTACTTAAAAAAGTTATTCAACATTTAAATGCCGGTGGCGCGCCATAGATAATCACAATTCACGGAAAACATTCAATTTTATAGCTAGATAATGACATCTGAACATTAATATCGTATAAACATGTGTATAGAAAAATGTTATTATGTGTTCTGTAGTTAAAAAAAAAACTAGACTAAAATATTTTCCCAATATAGCAGATTAAATGGGTACATTTGTTCTTCTTCGAAATGTCTCATTAAAGTGCATTGTATAAGGGTATCTGAATATTTGTTTCCAGCTTCAGGACACATTTTTTACGTCCTGCCTCGACATGCGCGGGCTTTTTTAATGCAAAATTCGTGTAGAGTTGGGAGATTTTTCCTTTTGCTGCTCCCAAATTTCCACAGTCGACTCTGTATACTGCTTTGCTTGTTTTTGCCATTAACAGCAATTACAAAATGGCAAACAAAAACGTAACCGACAACAAAAAAATGGGCGTGGACGCTGGGCAATGGCGAACTTTTAATTATTTAGATAGGAGAACGCAAAAGTCGCGTTGCAGTTGCAGATTTTTCGGTTGGGGCGTGACGTTCACCTGGCAGGCAACTTAATTATGCAACGCACTTGCCACCTCCTGGGATTTTCTGTTTGTAACTAATCAAATTAAAGGCCAGCCCAAGCCAAAGAACTTCTAAAAAAATAAACCGAAAGTGCCAACACGCAAATCCTTGAGGTTCTTGGGACCTCCAGCCCTGTGGCGGGCGATAACATATGCCGGGGATTTTTTCGGCTCTTCCTTCGACTATCTAAGCGCGCGAACGCAAACATGGCCATTCAAATTGTGCATCAATGCATGAAATGCGCCATGAAAGCGTTTTAGATAAGCGGAAACGCGAAACTAACAAATATCCACGGGCCCAAGGAGCAAAATTGGATTATGTCGTTGCACTGAGAGAAATAAAAAGCAACCGTTCTCCCGTGGTTTCAAGAATATAATTAGGTCAAGACGAAGCTATGCCGGGGTGCATCAAATATTTTTACCTAAGATTAAATTTAGCAATTTTAAAATACTTTTATTTTTTTTTTTATTAAAATTTGAATTGATATACCAATTGAGCTCCCAGAGCTTGATATTATTTTAGTTATATTATTTAGTACAGCACAATTGACACCCATTTCCCTAAGTGTGCAAAAGGCTTTAAGGAAGCAACGAGCTTCGTCTCTTCAGTCGGTAATCAGTCGTCGCGAGTTTTATTTGAAGGCATGATGGGCTTTAAAGCTTTACAGGAACAGAGTGGAAGAGTATGCCAAAGGAGCCACCAAAGGATTGGCCAAAGGAGCAGATGCGTACTTGGCAATCACAGGAGCAGCCAGTGGAGCCGCCACGGGGGCAATTACAGGAGCAGCAGCAATTCCGTTGTAGTTCCTGGCGATCACCTGGCTACTGGTGGCAGTCACCACCGGAGCCGGAGCAGCCACCACAGCAGCAGGGGCAGCGTAAGCCAGGGGAGAACTGTAAGCCAGGGGAGCGGTGTAGGCCAGAGGAGCACCCAGAAGTCCTGGCTTGGCAGCAGCACAGGCAACGAGAGCGAGGACAACAACGGCCTGTAAAACGGAATGTGTGATTATCAAACTCTCTAAAGTTCCTATCCTGCAGATCTTACGGATTTGAACATATTGGCTGTTTTTGCTTGTTTTGCTTCTGTGGAAGACTGGTAACTGTTTGATGCCACACTGCCTTGCTCGAGCTTATTTATATCCGAAAACTGTCTTCAGCTCTGACGCATTCAGTTCATTGAAATGCCCAATCGGTATCCCGTTACCATTTGCACTTTACCATTGTTTATGTGATTTCCCACTGCTGAATGTCGAATTGTCGTTGGTGGCCACTGAATTTGTTACCCTGAGGTCACAGTCTCAGTCTCGTCTCCGCTTTGGTAGGTGTATAAATAGCACCATGCAAGTGTTGAACGAAATCATACAAGTTCAAGTTTCCTAACTGAAAACACTACAAAAATTCAACCAACAAAATGTTCAAATCCGTGAGTTTGAAGTCTGGAATGTCTCGATGAAGATATCTAACGCTTCTCCATCCGCAGGCTGTTGTCATCCTGGCCATCGTTTCCTGCGCAGCTGCCAAGCCAGGACTTCTGGGTGCTCCTCTTACCTACACGGCTCCCCTGGCTTACAGTTCTCCCCTGGCTTACGCTGCCCCTGCTGCTGTGGTGGCTGCTCCGGCTCCGGTGGTGACTGCCACCAGTAGCCAGGTGATCGCCAGAAACTACAACGGAATCGCTGCTGCTCCTGTGATCGCTCCCGTGGCAGCTCCACTGGCTGCTCCTTTGGCGGCACCCATTGCTGCTCCTCTAGCAACTCCTCTGAGTGCTCCAGTGATTGCTAAATATGCTGCAGCTCCTCTTACCGCTCCCCTGGCTTACTCTTCCCCTCTGGCGTACAGCGCACCTCTTAACTACGCAGCTGTTCCATCTCCCCTTCTTATCTAAATAATGAAACTGTGATCAAATAGATAAATATATGAAACTACATATAGGTTGGAAACGTATACTAAAAAGTCTTTGTATTTATTGTTTTGCCTAGTAGGCGGCAGTCTACATAGTGACGATAAGCACCGACATTGTGGTGCGCATGGAGACTAGTACTATACTTAACCAAGAGAGAATGTATGTAATAGGCAGAACGAGGTATCTCGGACCCCAAAAAGGGAATATATTGATCAGCATCATTATACGAGATAGAACTCCCAAATTTGCTTAAAACATTCCTATCTGTTGTACGCAGATCAAGTTTATTTCAAAACTTGAAAAACTTTATTACCAGGCTATTATCTTCAATATGAAAAATATAAAAAATATAGTATGTAGGAAGTATTATTCTTTAGCTGTAGTTGTGTACTTGTTTGTTTAACGCACAAAGCTTTTAGTAAGTATCTCACAGCCAAGCTCACTCGCAGCACTGCCAATGCTTAACGGGTCTACGCATGCAAGGACTGCCCGAGCCCCAGGGGCCTCCTTGGGGAGATTCATATCCCTATATCCCTATCACCCATCCCACCTGGACACGACCATAGACACGGATGGGGCGGAGGAGGACATTATCGCTACTACGAAGATCAATACTACGAGGAGGACGACAACATCAAAATAAATTATAAAACGCACAGAACTTAAAGCTTAAAGTAAACTTTATTTTAAAGCTTGCAATCGTGTTAAACGGCTTTAAGTGTGTGGGCTTTAAATGACGTTTTTGAAGTATTCCTCCTTGCCCTCTTGGCTCGCCTTCATGCCTCGGGCTCCCGGTCGCCAGTTAACCGGGCAGACCTCTCCGTACTCGTCACTGAACTGGAAGGCCTGAACTAGACGCAGTGCCTCATCCACACTGCGACCCACGCCCGAATCATTCACTGTTATCTGGCGAATGCGCCCATCGCGATCGATGATGAACAAGGCGCGTAGAGCTAGTCCGGTATCCTCATCCAGTACTCCGTAGTCCCTAGCGATCTTCATGGACTTATCAGCCACTAGTGGGAAGTCCAGATCGCCGAGACCCCCGGTCTTCCTAGGGGTATTCATCCAGGCACAGTGTACAAAGTGACTATCAGTGGAACAGGCCAGCACCTCACAGCCAACATTTCGGAACTCTTCGGCCCTGTCGCTGAATGCCTGTAGTTCCGAGGGGCAGACATAGGAAAAGTCTGCCGGATAAAATACCAGCAGCACGTATCTTCCACGTAACTCCTCCAGTGATATAGACCGCATGTTGCCGGATATCACCGCCATTGTTGTAAAGTTGGGAGCGATTTGATTTAAATTCAGCATCCGCATCTTGCTAGTTTTCTTTTTGTTTTATTAGTGGGATTTTAGGTGATTTTCTGAACGTGTTTGTTCAGTCTGTTCGTTGTAGATATTGTAGATTGAATGACCAGAATCCAATACGCCGAATGAAGTTTCTCAGATTGGCCTACTTTGAATTAAAACAAGCCAGAAAGTTGTGTCACATGGAAGTTATTAAACAATAAAGATTCTGTGTATGCTTCTTCTTCTTCTATGTTGACAGCACCAATGCGTGTTGCCTAACATTTTCCTAGCAATATATTTCTTCATATGCCAACAATTTCTTTTTTCCATGTTCATGTGCTGTTTAGTTACATTAGTTTTGTCTAATTTGGGTCTTGTTGATTTTGAAATTCAACGATGCCTATGTTCCGTCGCTAATGCGCACTTTGTCCACGCCTTCGCCCGCCGCAATTATTCATGAAAGGAGTAAGTGTTATATTGCTAAACGTAAGTATTTATTTTTCAACATTTAAATCAAAATCAAAGATTTTCTTAAATTCAAAATCATATTCAACCATATTCCCTGCATCCTCAAATTTGGTTGACTTCAATCAGGATGATTGAGGTTTCGTTCGACGCATATTTAAAGCTAGAACAGAACAACATTTGAGATTTTGCTCCAACAGTTTCAACAGCTCCAATTCTCAAAATTTTAATTTTCACATTTCCCCTGAATAAATCCGTTTTTGAAAAATCTTAGTTTCAATGCAGTTTCAATGAGCTTTACAATACAATTGCAATTCAATCAAGATATAAATGGCTCGGATCAAGCTATATATAGTAGTCTCCGTCCAAAGTGAGCCCGTCCCTTGAACCCAACTCGGTAAATCAATAAATACAAGAAAAAAAAGCTAATTTCTGTAAGCCGAAGTTTGAAAACTCTTGCAGTCTGCAAAATAATCATTTTGGTAAAATTGTAAAATATTGATGTTTGTAAATTTGTGTAACATTTACTTATACACTTTACATTTTACATGTAGAATTTTACATTTTCCTATAAATCAACCGATCGCTTGTATGGCAGCTATATGATGTAGTTGTCCGATCTTAATGAAATAAAAACCAAAATTCTTAAGCCGCTATATTTCGAAATTTATAGGAATACGTTGAAAAACAGAGAAGTTATAATTTTTTTACATTAATTTCGCCATAATTCCTATGGCAGCTATAGAATGTAGAGGACCAATACTAGTGCTCCGATCTCGGCTGTTCCAACATATATAATGCTTGCCATAGAAATAAGACTATGCTAAAAATTTCAGCCCGATAGAAAAACAAGTAAGAAAGCTACAGTCGACTGTGCTCGACTGTGAGATACCCGGTACCTAAACGTTTGCGCTTCACACTAAAAGGCAATTTAAAAATGTACATACACTACATTGTTCATACATACATTGGCGCCATTATATGGCACGGCCAAGGCTCGAATGCGCCACCTGTCGGCTTCAGCTTGCAACAGCAGCGCCTTAGGGGGGGTGCTAATATCTTATTATTAGATATTAGGGTGCTAATATCTCTCATGTTTATCATCCGATTTTACTGAAATTTTCAGGAAACGTCCACTCTTTTTTATTCATTTTTTTAACTTTTGCCCGAAAAAAACGAGTATAGCTTATTTAACGTTTTTTATGATTTTTGAGGGCGGAAGTGGGCGTGGCCAAATTTTAAAACAAACTTGATCTGCGTGCAACAGATTCCAATGTTGTCACCAAATTTGGTAACTCTAGCTCTTATAGTCTGTGAGATCTGTTGTTTCACACGGACGGACAGACGGACAGACGGACAGACGGACAGACGGACATGGCTAAATCAACTCGGCTGGTGATACTGATCAAGAATATATATACTTTATGGGGTCGGAGATGCCTCCTTCTGCCTGTTACATACATTCTCGGTTGGCACAAACTTATAATACCCTTGTACCCTATGGGTACCGGGTATAAAAACTGAGAGACTAGTTTGCGTAGTAATCGACAGACAGACTAACGGACTTTGCTATATCGACTCTGCAGGTGACGCTGATCTGATATATATACTTTATCGGGTCGGAGATGCCTCCTTCACTGCGTTTCAAACATCTGGTCAAAATTATAATACCCTCTTCAAGGGAATAAAAAGACTGGTTAGTCAACCTATTTGTACTTTCGCATATTTATCTATTTGATCACAGTTTAAATATTTATATAAGAAGGGGAGATGGAACAGCTGCATAGCTCAAAGGTGAGCTGTACGCCAGAGGGGAAGAGTAAGCCAGAGGAGCGGTAAGAGGAGCTGCAGCATATTTAGCAATCACTGGAGCACTCAGAGGAGTTGCTAGAGGAGTAGCAATGGGTGCCGCCAAAGGAGCAGCCAGTGGAGCTGCCACGGGAGCGATCACAGGAGCAGCAGCGATTCCGTTGTAGTTTCTGGCGATCACCTGGCTACTGGTGGCAGTCACCACCGGAGCCGGAGCAGCCACCACAGCAGCAGGGGCAGCGTAAGCTAGGGGAGAACTGTAAGCCAGGGGAGCGGTGTAGGCCAGAGGAGCACCCAGAAGTCCTGGCTTGGCAGCAGCACAGGCAACGATAGCCAAGATTACAACAGCCTGCGGATGGAGAAGCGTTAGATATCTTCATAGAGACTTTCCAAACTTCATACTCACGGATTTGAACATTTTGTTGGTTGAATTGTTGTAGTGTTTTCAGTTCGGAAACTTGAACTTGTATGATTTCGTTCAACACTTGCATGGTGCTATTTATACACCTACCAAAGCGGAGACGAGACTGAGACTGTGACCTCAGGGTAACAAATTCAGTGACCATCAACAGTTATTCGACATTCAGCAGTGGGAAATCACATAAACAATGGTAAAGTGCAAATGGTAACGGGATACCGATTGGGCATTTTAATGAACTGAATGCGTCAGAGCTGAAGACAGTTTTCGGGTATAAATAAGCTCGAAAAAGGCAGTGTGGCATCAACCAGTTACCAGTCTTCCACAGAAGCAAAACAAGCAAAAACAGCCAATATGTTCAAATCCGTAAGATCTGCAGGAAAGGAACTTTAGAGAGTTTGATAATCACACATTCCGTTTCACAGGCCGTTGTTGTCCTCGCTCTCGTTGCCTGTGCTGCTGCCAAGCCAGGACTTCTGGGTGCTCCTCTGGCCTACACCGCTCCCCTGGCTTACAGTTCTCCCCT
>VNKF01004022.1:0-12611 GCA_008044355.1 Drosophila lacteicornis
GCGGACTGATGCGATATTTTCGGAAGACTAAACAATGTTGAAATATTATTCATAAAGATTAGGCATTCGTTATCGTAAACCTTTTTTAAGCTGGCCATTGCCTTTTCGTAGTTGCTCTCGGTGACTTGGTAAGCTTTAATTGTTCCTAAAGCTTCACCAGAGAGACAAGAAATTAAATGGTTAAATTTTTAGATAACTGGAATGCTGGCGTCTTTATGGACCAAAGTTTCGAACAGGCTTATGAAATTTTTCAACTCCGAATAATTTCCACTAAATTTTGGCAATGCCAAATTCGGAAGACGCGCACGAGTTGGTTATACAGCAGCTAATCCAGAAGTTTCGCTATTGCTGGCTGTTTTTAAGGCAGCTAGAAGCGACATTATTTTTGCCTTGGTCACTATACATAATTCTTCCAACTCGTCGCCAAATTCATCTTCACTATCTATGTCTTCTATCTGTTCTTGCAATTGATTTGCCTTATTAATTGAAGCATTTAAGTTTTCGAGTCGACATTTTAATTCTTCCTCGAGAATCGGAATCGATCCCTGTTCTAAACGGTCGTTCAAGCGATTAATAGTTTTAACCCGATTTTGGAGCTTGCTTTTCAGCTCTTCTAGAACTGACATATTTTTTGATTCTGTACTCATTGTACCTAAAGTTATTTATTTATTAAAACTCAAATAAATAAATTAAATGGCCGAAAAATAATCTTCTCAATCAGACGACGACAACGAAGGTTTAATAAACTTTCGAATTAAAAATTATCGAATTAAACCAAAAAAATTTATTAATAGTCGAATAGTTTATTAAATTATTTTCTGATAAGAACCACAAAATGATTTAAATTGAAATCAAGTCACAAAGTATCAATATTAATAGTGGGTGCAAATGACGCCAACAAGTATAGACCCGTCAAATATAGGGTAGCGCGTCACTTGGCGGTCCGCTAATCTAAGCGCGCCAAAAAGTATATACCCGTCAAATACAGGGTAGCGCGTCACTTGGCGGTCCGCTAATCTGAGCGCGCCAAACGAAAAGGGCCCAACAACAACAACGTTTGCACCGGTGCGCAAGCGAAAGCGAAAAACGAAAAAGTTCACCGCTGCAGCTGCTGTATATAAGGCTTGTATGTGTGTAATGGTGTGCGGCTTGGGTTAACTTCCCAACTATTAATGCGAGTTTTAGCGAGAGAGGGGAGAGGGGGCGACAGTGATTGCAGTAATACAATACAACAAACAATTCAAATAAATGTTGCGTCCAAAGCGGTTCAAAATAGATATGTATGTATGTATTTTTAAACAAATATATATGTATATAAGTTAAATAAATTTTAAGCATGCAAATCTAGCTCTACTAAATTGATACGTATGTGCCAAGAATTGAAAGCGAGATGCAATTTTTCAGCACAAACAATGAACAAATATTTAATTTGTCTTAAACTCGAGCTTTCAATTTTTCGCACAAATACCTCTTTCTCCTGATTGCGGTATTTATATAAATCCAACAGCCACTTTCCTTTTGGAGTGATCCCTCGGTGATGGCTGTAATTCGGCGCAGGCAGAAAGATTTTTCGCGACCGACACGAATAGTGTTAATTTACACAAGAGCGCGACGCGGGCAACAATTATTTGTTTTAAACAATAATTTTGTAAGCACAGGAAAAAAAATGCACTTTCATTTATTTGTCACTGTTAATTTGTTGCCGTTATTTATTGTAATTCTTGTCCACCCGGGGGCGCCATTAAATTTCTAATTAATTTATTAGAATTAAAAAAAAACCGAAAACTTTGGTGGCAAGGAATTACTTTTAAAACGGCAGAACGAGAAAATATACTTGTTTGCGCTTCGACTTCAATTTTACGACAATATATTCTTACAATGATATGCTTAGAGCCTAGCTTAACGAAGGTTGCCGAAGGTGGGGCGAAATCGCAAAGAGCGAATGAGAGCTTTATTGTGCTTCCGCCTTCGCCTTAAACTAACTTACACTAGACTTCAAAATTTTACATCCACTCCATGATATTGACAAACAACTAACAAATGACACAACATAGTGATATGTCGAAAGTCCTCTATATGACTAACTTTGTCCCCCTGCATTTTCAAACATGACTTAATATTTGATATTTATAAGGTATGATTTTATCTCTGGCAACCCACCATCGGTATAGGGACTATAGGGACTAGCTATAGGGACTATAAATCAATTAATTACGACAACTTGCTGGCTGAATTTGACAATTTTGACTGGACCTTAATTTACAACTTGACATCTGCAAATGACCAATATCCATAGCCCTTCACAAAATATGTACCTGAACCGACAACCATATTTGATAATATATTTAACTTCATGTGTGTTCGTCCAAGTGATGTACTTCAATCCTTACTAATTGTGAAATCCAACGCTGAGGGCCTGGATAGCATAAGCCCCAAATTTGTAAAACTGTTAATCCCAAATCTAATTTGCCATATCGCCCACATCTTTAACACAATACAAGTATTAACCACATTTACGTTCCCCGAAGCTTGGAAAACTGCAACAATTCTACTGATTCCCAAAGCTAAGAACGAACTTCGACCTATCTCCATTCTTCCATATCTAGCTAAGTCATTTGAATGATTAGTTGCTCAACAAATCCAAACATTTTTGGACAATAATCATATCCTTAGTAAAATGCAATCTGGATTCAAAAAGAATCGAAGCTGTACTACCCCTATCTTAAAGTTATCGGAAGTTATACGCCAACGAATTGACGACAGCAATGTGACATTATTAACCCTTCTTGACTTTAGCAAAGCATTTGACTCTATTGACCATGTGACTCTCTGTACCAAGCTGCGTACGCTGTATAATTTTTTTCCATATAGGATAAGGCTTCTTCAAACCTACCTCACTAATAGAATGCAGGCAGTTGTTTCGGGTAGCCTGAAATCTGATTTCTTGCCTCTCGCCCAGGGAGTCCCACAAGGGTCAGTCTTAGGACCACTGCTGTCCAACTATATGTAAGTCATCCCCTAAACCAAATCGATAAATTTATAAATGTTACCAACCATGAAATCCAATAAATTAACAACTGGGCGAAGGCGAACGGGCTGCGTTTAAATTCTACTAAAACAATAACCATAATAATTTACAAAAAATCACTAAACCCCAGGACGCTTCCACAAGTCGTGGTAAATAATGTAGTTATTCCCTATGTTGAACAGGCCACAAACATGGGCATAGAATTTAACTCACTTTGACATGGGATGATCATATTACCAAGGGCTGTGGGAAAATGTACAGTATAACTAAAAAGTTTATTATGCAGAATTTTAGGATGCTATTGGCCAAAACGTGCATTTTACCAACCGTCTTCTACGGCATTGAAATTTGTGCATCCACCGACACAGCAAGTATGCATAAGCTGAAAGTTGCATTTAGCTCAGTAGCGCGTTACATTTTTAACTTATGTAGATTACAGTGCACACGTTACAGGCTATGCAGTTAAGATCCTCGATCTTAGTTTTGAGTCCTGGGTACAGTTAAGAACTCTCTTATTTCTACACAGGGTTTTATCCAGAAATGAGTCACAATACCTAATAGATCTTTTGCAAATGTCTTTATCCGCTAGAACAAATAATATTATATGCAAAAGGCTAAAACTTGCAGCGGCTGAGAAGCATTTCTTTATACAGACTGTTCGCTATTGGAATGACTTTACCAACAATCTAAAAATATTAGGAACTGTACACACTTTAAATGTAAACTAATCTAATCTTAATTTTAAGTCAGATGACTTCCATTATCTCAATTCATATATATCTATTATTATTTTTTCATATTTTGTATTTTGTTTTTTCAAATGATCTCCCGTTTTGTTTCCCAACTGTTTAAATATTCTAAAAATGTCTACGTATGTTTAGTGTGAAAGATTTTTTTAATGTTAGTATATAAGACAACATGATTAATGTAAAATGTAATAATTCAGAGTGACTGGTGCCATAACTTAAAAGGTCATACTACCAATCAGGCCAAAGCTATAGGTCCGTTTTCAATTCGCGCCAAGGGGAGGCCGGTGGCATCAAGTGAAGTTCGAGCGACAATTCTAACTGCAATCCGGTAAAGCCCAACGGCTTTACCATCTCCAATCGACCCCGTCATTTAACCCATCTAACCCCGCTCCCAACGAATACTTCGAACAACAAGGCAGTGGTAGCAATGATAACGAGGTAGTCGAACTGGAAGACTCATCTCTGCGAGTGGAACATTGTTCTCCTCTAGAGAAAGTAGGGAGCATAGGTGACGGAGCGGAAAATTGTATGACTGACGCCTCTCTAGCATACGATACATAGAATATGAGACCAAAAAAGGGGCTAAGTTGATATTTCTAATAGACACCGGCACTAACAATAACTTTATAAGCCCCAACTATTCCGCTGGATCCACAACATTACCAACGCCGTCTTTTGTTCAATCAGCCGGGGGTAATATCAAAATCACTCACCGCCTGACTGGACAATTTTTTAAACCGTTTAGGAACAATACTGTTCTTACCTTTTGTTATAGGAAAACTTGATTGACACGAAAAACGACCTGTTTACAAAGTATCCGGTATCAAAATACCCCTCTTGGCGAAAGAGTCCCTAAATGTCCATTTATTGTTAGACGCAATACACACCGAGTCTGCAAAGGAAGCTCTAAACGCGCTTATTAACAAATATTTTAAGATATTTGAGCACCGTTCGCACGGAGAGACCGTGGACACGAGTGTTGGGGCTGAGATTCGCACGAGCACCTCAGACCCTATATACACAAAGAGCTATCCCTACCCTACCAACATGAGAAGGGAAGTGGATAGACAGATTGATGAACTCTTGCGGGACGGGATCATTAAACCATCGAAAAAGTTCTTATATCCCCCGGTATGAGTGGTTTCAAAAAAGCCAAGCCGAACGCAGAAAAACAATACCGCATGGTCATAGAGTTTAAGCTCTTGAATTCCGCACGATTGTAGACACCAATCCGATACCGGGCATTTATTTTATTTTGGCAAGCCTCGGGAAATATTTTACCACTCTTGATTTGACTTCGGGATTCCGTCAAATTACAAAAGTTACAAAAATGAAGTTACCTACCAACTTAAAAGAACTAAAGAGTTTCCTCGGCATGACATCATGTTATAGAAAATGTATGAAATATTATGCCAAAGTTGCGAGCCCCCTTATTAATCTAACTCGAGGAGAGTTCAATAGGGTTAAATCTGCACAATCAAAGGAAGTTCCCATTGAACTCGATGAAGCCGCAATGAAAGCCTTTAACGACTTTAAAATCATCCTTTCATCTTCAGTGATGCTGGCATTTACAAATCTTTCAATACTCTTCCACCCAACAACAGATGCGTCGAATTACGCCATCGGAGCAATACTTTCTCAAGTGGACTCTGGCAAAGATCGACAAATCGCGTACATCTCCAGATTCTTGAGTCAGACAAAAGAAAACTACGCCACTAACGAGAAAGATATGCTCGCGATAGTGTGGGCTTTATATAACTTTCGGTCATATTTGTATGATGCGGGATCTATTAAGGTTTACTCCGATCCCCAGACTTTTACATTTGCACTGGCAGTAGAAATTTTAACGCCAAGTTAGAACGCCCGTATTAAGGAATACAAATGCGAGTTGATTTACAAACCCCAGAAAGTCCAATATAGTGGCCGATGCTCTTTCACGCGTCACAATGTATGTCAATCACCTGGGCTCTGACACTGATACCGCCTCCGAAATAGATTCCATAGCAACAATTCATAGCGCACTTTAAGACGCATCTCGTTTAGTTCCTCACGTTGAGGTCCTTATTAATGCCAACCGAAACCAATTAATTTTTTGTCCAGGTTTGTCCGATTATTCGTGCGAGCGTGCAAGATACGTGCGCCACACGATTCCAATTAACGATCACACCCCTTCAACCCTTGTAGATTTCCTTCAGAAATACCTGAAGCCTTCGATAACACATGCCAATGCCCACCCAATGAAAGCCGAATCTAATACGATTTTGTCCGTAAAATCCGAGTCTGTGCATGAAAATATTGGATTGGCTCTAGTTTTTGAGCTTTTTTGATTTAAAGATGTCAAAATGTGCATTCTTGGCATTTTTCAAAAGTCTGTCAAATAATAATTTGGCACAATAAAACAGTACGTGGTGGGCGAAATGAAAGTTTAAACATTGGGCTCCATACGTCGTTATTATTTTTAACTAAAGACCTGGGAGTTTACAAATAAAGTGTTGGGTTCGCCCAAAGCATTATTTCGTGATGAAATACGGCGACATACTCAACCTGACGATGGAGGAGCTGTCTAATTGGCTGTCGGAGAAGCACGTTCCGTTGACCGGGTGTAGAACATTAACCAGTTGCGGGGAATGGTAAAGGCTATGGTGGTGGACCAAGATGATAATGCCTTGAAAAAAAGGAGAGCTGAACGACATTGGCGTGGCGGAGAGCGGAGCAGAGAGCGTGGTGGAGACAGTGGTGGAAGAGAGTGGAGCAGGAGGACCGGGAGCCGGACGAGATGACTAAAATCATGAACCAGATGACGCTATATAGAGCACGAAGGGATCTCGCTGAATTGAAGGAAAAGGTTGCCGCCTTGGAAGGCAATTCGCTGGATTGCAAGCCCGTTGTTTATATCAGGGACCTTAAGGCTAGTTTGCGAACATTTTCTGGAGACGACAACATGTCCGTTCACGCATGGATTCGTGACTTCGAGCTGGCTGCAGTTATGCACGGATTAAACAACTCTCAACGTTATCAACTGGGCAATCGAATGCTGGAGGGATCGCTTCGCTCATACGTTATGCTTATAAAACCCGCTACTTGGAAGGAGCTAAGCGAAAGTCTGCAAAAAACCTTCGGATTCCAAATGACTAATCACCAGGTGCCAAAGCACTTGCTGAGCCGTTCAATTCTGACGAACGAATCGCTGCTGCAATATTTTCTTGCGATGCGCCATATTGCTGAGCAAGGAACCTTCGAGGACACAGACATCATAAAATACATTGTTGATGATCTGCAGGACCATACCGGATGTGCAGCTCCATTGTATTATTGTGCCAACATAAGATGCTTCAATTGCCGAGCGTTGGGGCACTTCAGCAGCCAGTGTAAGAAGCCGAAGCACCCGGAGGGTGCTTCGAGATTGGACACCAATATCGGCGGTGCCCGAATTGTGTGCGAACGGCTGCCCTCAGCACTGGTAACGGGCAAGACGAGAAGGAAGACGACGACGATTCCATTGGTCCCACCATCCATATATTCAATTAGTAAGCATACGATTATCAAGTGAAGAGGGATGCATTGATATTAATAACATTATTGCGTTACTAGACACCGGTAGCCCAGTGAGCTTTGTTAGTAGAGGAGTTATTCCGCAAGCAGTAAAGGATGAACATTTAGTAAAAAGTAGTTTTCGCGGCCTAAGCATGTGGAAAAATTATGATTGCCCTTTTGTTCCAAGAAGAGTATTATAGCATTGAAGCTTTTGTAATTAGTAATTCTATACTACCAACGCCCATACTTCTAGGCAGAAATGTACTTAAACTTTTATCACTTAAGTTAGTCAAACGCAAAACTGTTATAAGAAAAGGTCTAAATCCGTTATCATTAAATAAATCCAATGCATTATCCTCCGATTCAATTTATGCATCCCTACTCCATAATACATATAACTTAAACAACAACATAATGAAAAGCAAAGAAAGGCATTTATGTGTAAACGCAATTGCAGCCCTGGCGAAGCCTCAGATCTTTCAGGAATGGATGCAGGATTTCGCGAATTGTAGAGAATCAAATTAAGATGACATAGTTAATGTAGGCAGTGAGTTTGGTGGTGCTTCAATGCAAGAATGTCGTGAAATAATAATAAACCAAATGGATGATATTATTTTCGCATCATAATATATTCCGTAGAAGAGTATAAAAAGATATTAGCTAGATGGTTAGATCGACTTGTTGAGTTTAACCTTGAGATAAATTTAAGAAAAAGTAGTTTCCTTCAAAAGCGAATAGATTACCTAGGCTACGATGTTAGTGTTTAAGGAATTTTGCTTAACGATATAAAACAATATCCGGAACCAATTAATAGCAAGACGTTACATTCCTGTCTGGGTTTGTTTTCTTATTTTAGAAAGTTCGTTCCAAATTTATCGCGGGTAGCAAAGCCTTTGACCGACCTTCTTAGAAAGGGGGGCCGGGGGAAGGCCACTGCAGCCAATAGCCTGCTCGCTATCATAGTTTTGAACTCGAAACCATGGCAATCATATACCCCCTGCGCCGTTTCCGAATATTTTTGGAGCACAAACCTTTTTTGATAGTAACCGACTACAGTTCCTTGGTTCAAACCTTGAGTAAAAAATCTATAAATCCCCGTATTGCCCGTCAGCCCAGGAAAAATGATGTCCTTTGTGGTCTTACAAAACGTGTTAAGTCCGTTAGGATTGCCCCTGAGGTTGAAGAGATTGTTGGAATCGTAGGTGATCCGCCTCTTGTGATATGGATTTATGGCCGACGTGAGTCATTTGGTTAACACGGAAGAAAATCAAGAATAGCCAATGCGCTGGTGCTCTAGAAAATCAACACTGGCAAGATTGCACAAAAATTTGGCTGTGGCAGATGACACCGCCTAAACTCGCCAAATTGGGCCATGCAATCACCTGCAACCCAGCACAGCCATTTTGCTGAACTAGCAAACATTAGAACATTAAAACAAAGACGACCCAATTATACCTCCAGCCAATAGGCGAAAAGAGGGGAATGGATGACACAAGGTGAGAACACTTTTGTGTTCCATTCCGGAGATTACTAGGCAATACTTGGCACAGACTTTGGATATAAAAGACCCCAATATAGCCGTACTGGGGATAGTTGAAGTCAGAGTTAAGGACAGGAAGTCTGTTCGGAAAGAGTCTAAATCCCCCAAGACCAAAGCGAATACGTACAAAGCGCATAAGCTTAAAAGTCGGATAGCAGTCAGTTACAACATCCCGTCGAACAGTGCCGCGTACCATGTGAATCCTAATGGACCTATTTTAACAATACTACTAGTAAAACAATCTGCCGCATCCAAAAGTGAATCCTGAAGGACATTCAACATTTTGCAATAAACTGTGCACCCGTATCACTAGGCATAGTCTAAATCCTTCAACAACAACCCCAATCTTCAACGTCATAAAAACCTGAAGGATGTCTCTGATAGCCAAGAGATCGAACAAGTAATTGAGGAGCATCGACCAACATAAAGGAGCAACCAATTCACCAACAAAGATGATCCTGGTTCAATAACGACATAACAAAAACAATCTGACAAGAAACATATGAAATCAAAACCGCCACAACAATTTCCTGAACATATAAACTCCTTTCTCAACATCAATACACTTTCTTTTTTTTTAAATCATTAAGTAAAAAGTTTGTGCGTTTAGTGAATTTATTACCCCAAAAACATAGCACGATATTATATATATATATACATATATGCTTAATTCTGGAATAACAGAGGGTGAGTCAACAGGACATTTTTCCCAATATTATCAGACATATTTATATTTATATATAATCGTGCCCTCATATACACTACATACTATATGAACAAAATATTAGCTTCCAAAGATAAACTATATTCTTAAATACACCCAAAAATTAATTACACAATTTAAATCAATCACACTTGCTATAACAACACCTTTTGACACACTTTTAATGTACAATACACAATTGAATAACCTTTATAATAAACTTGTAATGTAAACCTAAAACAACAAAAATGCATTGGTAGAAACCCATTAAAAGGGGGGCATTGGTACGACTGAAAGACTGGGTCAGGAAAATGACATGAACAAAAGGGATCGTATTGCACGGCCCGCGACGATCCAAAGGCGCACGAAGTTTGCGCATGGGGAGGGAAAACGGCCAAAACATAGCCCGATCGTTGTCACGATCAAGCATAAATCTGCAATGTGGACAGGAAGACAGACTTACGACTGATGTCCTCCGAGGACTGAGGCACAACGACACCACCGTCGTAACATGTTGATTGATGGGATAGTGTATAGAGCGAAGGATAGTGAGAAGCTGTGTATAGTATGCATGTTCCGCGCCGAATTCAAGAAGATTTAATTAGGAAATTGCATGAAAAGTTGGGCCATTTTGCGACAGATAGGTGTGTGAATAAACTGAGGGAAAAATATTGGTTCCTGGTATGAAAAGAATGGTCGATCTGGTTAAAAAGAATTGTTTACCGTGAATTCCACATTCAGTCCCTAAGAGTATTCACAATAAAACGTTTCATAGTATATCTAAAGCTCCGGTCCTGTTTAATACAATCCATATTTACCACCTAGGACCCCTTCCGTCTATTAACTCAAAGAGAAAGCACTTGTTGGTCATCATTGATGCGTTTACAAAGTTTGTTAAATTATATCCTGTCAACTCCACCAGTACTAGGGAAGTCAACTGCTCTTTAGAAAAATATTTCGAATCATCGCAGAATCATTTCCGATAAAGGCACATGTTTCATTTCCTTTGAGTTCAAAGAATATCTTGAGTGTAGAAATATTGATCATTAAATTAGCCACATTGGCCCCGCAGGAAAACGGACAAGTCGAGCGTGTGAACCGTATTCTAACACCGATGTTGGGAAAGCTATCAGAGCCCCATAATCAAGCCGATTGATATAAATTGCTTAACCGTGTTGAATTCGTTATAAACAATTCCGTTTAGTGTAGTACCGGAAAGACTCCTAGTATATTGTTAATTGGATGCGAGCAGCGTGGCCAGTGGTGGATGAGCTCACCGAATATTTGGAACAAAAATTTAGTCAGGAGAAACCGCGATGTCTGGATACCTTAAGGACGAAGCAAATGAGAATATACGTCAGTCACAGGTCCGAAATGAAACCGCACACGGCTTAAGGCATAGGGCACCTACGTTGTACAAGGTAGATGATTTTTTCCTATTCGTAATGCTAATGTGACTTCAGAGCAATGTAAGAAGCTTGCACCCAAGTATCGTGGTCCATATAAAGTAAACCGTGTTTTTTCGAACGACCATTATGAAATTACTGATATAGACCATTGTCAGCTTACGCAACTTCCATAACACCTCATTTTGTATTACACGGTCACATTAGTGACCAGTTGTATAATGTTTTCGATAATAGTCCTAACGCATAGAATCAGTCACTTTCGTTTGGCAAAAAGAGCGATTAACACGTTTCGGATCGAGAAAAGTTATAAAAAGTTATAAAAAAAAATACAATTTTTTAATCTATCTTTATGTACTATTTGTTTCTTATTTTTATTAAAAGCCTGGGAGTTTACAGTAGTGTACATTTTAAATTGTTGGTAAGACATTTTATAACCGGGTGCACCAAAATGTTGATCAATATCAACATTGCATGCCCGACACACAGGATTGATTGGAGCCGCGGATTGACAATCCTGATTGTCGAGCATGCAATGTTAATATTAATCCAAAAAAAAGTAACCTATAAACTAGCTATTAACGCTAAAAAAGGCAAAATCTAGCCACACTATTACAATTTGTCCGCACGGATCCTTCTGTTCTCTTTGGTGCATACTGTGCTTGAGCGGCAGCGACGCCGACTGGGAAAAACCCTATCTCACGGGATCGGGCAGTACCGACCGCTGCACAGTGGATCCAAAGAAACATCTAGCGCAATAAAAGTAGCTTTTTAACTTTTGAAAATACGTTAAGTTTTGTTTTCATTTAATTTTTAACACTTTCTAAAACTCAAAAAATGTTTTAAATGAGCTTTTAAATGCAATCCTGAGCGGTTGCGGGCTTTGAAACTCAACCTATTTTTAGCACGTGTTGACGCAGGGATTTCAGGCTGTTTGGGATTCGGCTTTAAGTATCAAAAATGCAACATGTTTTAGTTTATCTAAAAAAAAAAACTTTTGTTTCCGTTATGGTAAGGTATGTACTAAATATAAATTGTATGTTCGTGACGTATTTTCACATGTGTAGCTAAAAATGGTGCTTTTTGTAAGTTGCTTTTGTAAGACTTTCTTTAAAGCAGTTTACTGTCTTTATTGGACTGTAACTAACTTTATTCAATCGTATTCAAGCCAAGATTAGTATTTATGCAAAATGTGAGTACTTGTGGTGTGATAATGTCTAAAATGATAACCACCTACGTCCAACTCCTAAGTCTGTTGCATTTTTAAGCGTATACTTTTTTCCATGTGACTTGGCGAAAATGTCGCGTCAAAAAAGTTGTTAGTGCTGAATGAATTTGTGTTTGGCACAATTCTGAAGAATAGAAACTTGTCAGAAAACGACATTAAAGAGAAAAAAATTGGCTAATTTTGTAAGCAGGCTTTTTGAGAACTGGAAGGCTTCCCATTATAAAGGTTTTTGAAGTATTTTGAGACAAGAAATAATGATTATTCAGATTCCGATTAAATGTCACATTAATTTGTTAAAATTTAAAAAATTTAACTAAAACTGAACAATTAAAAAAAAGGGGGTGTGTCCAGCCTACGTACGACAGAAGTGAAACTTCTAGTATTCCTCTCTCTCTTATCATTTCATTATCTCTTATTCAAATC
>VNKF01004047.1:0-10749 GCA_008044355.1 Drosophila lacteicornis
TCCTGCTCCCGCTGCCTGCTGATGCATCTTTGTCATGATGGGCGAGCAGTGGCGGGTGAGCTCCTCCAGCTTGTGGTCGAACTCCTCCTTCTCGGCAGTGGTGTTGGTGTCCAGCCAGCGGATGGTCTCGTTGCACCTCTCCAAGACGGAGTTCTTGTCCGCCTCGTCCAGCTTGCCGGCGCCTGTCTGCTCCACCGCCTGCTTCACGTTGAAGACGTAGCTCTCCAGCGCGTTCCGAGAGCTGATGCGCTGGCGCTGCTTCTCGTCCTCGTCGGCGTACTTCTCCGCCTCGTTCACCATGCGGTCGATCTCCGCCTGCGAGAGCCGTCCCTTGTCGTTCTTGATGGTGATGTTCTTGGCCTTGCCCGTGCTCATCTCCTTGGCGGAGACGTTCAGGATGCCGTTGGCGTCCATGTCGAAGGTGACCTCGATCTGGGGCACTCCCCGAGGGGCTGGCGGAATGCCGGACAGGTCGAAGGTGCCCAGCGCATTGTTGTCCTTGGTCATCGCGCGCTCGCCCTCGTACACCTGGATGGAGACTCCGGGCTGGTTGTCCGCGTACGTGGAGAAGGTCTTCGTCTGCTTGCACGGGATGCGGCAGTTGCGCTCGATCAGCTTGGTCATCACCCCGCCGGCGGTCTCGATGCCGAGCGAGAGGGGAGCCACGTCCACCAGCAGCAGGTCCTGGATCTTGCCGGTCTGGTCGCCGCTGAGGATCGCGGCCTGCACGGCGGCTCCGTAGGCCACTGCCTCGTCGGGATTGATGGACAGGTTGAGGCTCTTGCCGTGGAAGTACTGCTGCAGCAGGGCCTGCACCTTGGGGATGCGAGTGGAGCCGCCCACAAGCACGATGTCGTGGATCTGGCCCTTGTCCATCTTGGCGTCGGTGAGCGCCTTCTCCACGGGCTGCAGGGTGTTGCGGAAGAGGTCTGCGCACAGCTCCTCGAAGCGGGCGCGGCTCACCTTGGTGTAGAAGTCGTGGCCCTCGAACAGCGCGTCAATCTCGATGGTGGCTTCCGTGCTGGAGGACAGTGTGCGCTTTGCCCGCTCAGCTGCCGTGCGGAGGCGGCGCAGGGCCCTGGGGTTGGAGCGGAGGTCCTTCCGGAACTTGCGCTGGAACTCATCGGCCAGGTGCGTGACCAGTCGGTTGTCGAAGTCCTCACCGCCCAGGTGCGTGTCTCCGGCGGTGGCCCGGACCTCGAACAGGGAGCCCTCGTCGATGGTCAGGATGGAGACGTCGAAGGTGCCGCCGCCCAAGTCGAAGATGAGCACGTTGCGCTCCCCCTGGAGGTTCTTGTCCAGCCCGTAGGCCAGGGCCGCCGCCGTGGGCTCGTTGATGATCCGGAGCACGTTCAGCCCGGCGATGCGGCCGGCGTCCTTGGTGGCCTGGCGCTGCGAGTCGTTGAAGTAGGCGGGCACAGTGATGACCGCGTCCGAGACGGCCTCGCCCAGATAGGCCTCCGCCGTCTCCCGCATCTTGACCAGCACCATCGAGCTGATCTCCTCGGGGGCGAAGCGCTTGGCCTCGCCCTTGAACTCCACGCCGATCTTGGGCTTTCCGCCGTCGCTGACCACCTTGAAGGGCCAGTGCTTCATGTCCTCCGCGATCTTCGGGTCGTCGTACTTGCGTCCGATGAGGCGCTTGGCGTCGAACACCGTGTTCCGGGGGTTCATCGCCACCTGGTTCTTGGCGGCGTCGCCGATCAGACGCTCGGAGTCCGTGAACGCCACGTAGGAGGGCGTGGTGCGGTTGCCCTGGTCGTTGGCGATGATCTCCACCTTGCCGTGCTGGTAGACGCCCACGCAGGAGTACGTGGTGCCCAGGTCGATTCCAATGGCTGGCATTGTGTGTGTTTTCTTAATACTTCTTGGGGAGTTTTGTGGCTTTTGGACTTTGCTAATGCCGCTTTGGGATTGTCGCTTTTTAAACTGGTTAACTTCTTCCTCGGTTTGATATTTATTTAGTTTAAACAACTTTGTTTCTGCAATTTAATGCACTTTAGCTTGTTCAGCTCGGTTTGCTGTGGTTTGTTGCTTCGCTTCCGCGATGTGTTCACTTTGCTTGTTTGGATTCAATTGCTCCGAAGAGCGCCGAGCAGCTCTATTTATACCCGGGTGCTCTCTTCGCGAACATTCGACACCCGCTCTCTCGGAGCTACGAGGACGGGGTGGGAGTTCGAGGTGTCCGAGGTGGTCCGGGTGGTCCGCGGAGGAAATTTAAGAGAGCAGATTGGCTTCTCTTGGAAATTCTCGATTTTTCTGGCAAGGAAAACGACCGCAATTGAACGCTTTCTTTTGGGCTCTAGAAAATTCCTGTTTTGTTTATATCTTTTCTTCTTTATCTTGGAAAAATATGGATATTGATGGGTGGTGAGCTGATTGAGCTGATTATAATCTTCAATAGAGAATTAGAATTTGTCAAAAAAAAAATATTAATTGGTAAATTAATTAGAGTACATTACATGTTTGTTAGCACTTCAAGGTAATATACAAATTGCTTATTCTTATTCATTAATTTACAGCGACTTGTATTCGTCTTGAATTTTTGTAATGGAATGACTTTATACATATTTGACTGGCTACATTATCACTTGTTAAGAGTATTTCCGTCCTATTTTATCTTCATAGTTATATCGATAGACATTTACATATAGTAATTTGCATGGTGCTTCAGTTCCCAGACTACATTATTTAATTGGCTAATTTTTAACAGAATTACCGTTTGTTTTACTTTAGGTTAGGCAGATATCCCTGTGGTCTATCACGTTTGCTTTATAGAATTGTCATAGCTAATCCGAACTGTACACTTAGTGACTACAAATTAAATAATCTTTGGAACGTTCCTAGTCTTGTGGCATCTTCAGTCTGTTGGCTGGTCGTCGGAATTTGTTTCCTTGTCAGTCTGGGGGGCTAAAGGTCGGCCGTACAGCAGAACTTTCGCACGGACGGACTTGCAGCCAGAGGCCTTCGCGTCGCTGCCCCTGATTATTTCGTCGACGTGGGCTTCATCCAGATGGACTTGCTCGATAAGTGCCTCCTTGCGGATGCAGTCTATCAGGTGGACGGGCTCCAGAGGAGCATAGGTGATTACATGGGTGCGCGGGAGATGTACCAGAGCCTCCATTTCCGAGTCATGGATCTCATCTGGCTGCAGACGATTTACGCTGAAGACGAAGACGACGGTCAACTGCTTCAGGTCCGGCTGTCCCGTGCCGCTGGCGATATCCTCTCGCCCGCGGATCAGCTCGCTTATGACAGCTACGTTCTGTGCGTCCTGCGGGGTCATGTTGTCAATCAGTATGAGATTTTCTCCGCACTGGACGATTTTATTCAGCATGCTCTTCACCCGCAATAGGGACGATGGGGCGCTCCAGGAGAGTGTCTGCACGTTCTCGGGCCACGGGAACTGCTCGCGTAGCACACGGGCCGTGTGACTCTTGCCGACGCCAGAGGATCCCACCAACGCGATAGCCTGACAGGGATTAAAGTGAAATTATTTATCAATGAGGAGCCTGGGAATAACTTTTCTGAATGTGGCAACCTACCTGGAAGGTATCGTTGTCCAGGGCCCGCTCTAGCCCATTGAGGGCCTCCTCCTGGTGCAGAACCTGCCGCCTGCAGTGCGTCACCATGTCGCTCAGCCGATGAGAGCGATCGCAGTAGTTGCTCCGATTATGGACGATGGAGTGGTACTGGTTGTTATAGATCTCCCAGAAGTTGCTAGCCGCCGTGGACCATCGCCCCACGCCGAGTCCCAGGCCGAGGCAGAGCGCCAGGAGCAGGCAGTACCAGCCTTGGTAAGATGCCTTCCCGCGGCTCGCTTCAAACTCCTGCTTGCGGTGTGCTCGCTCCTTGCTGCTTCTGTCTGCCACTACCAGGCGCCGCAGCCGGCGCTTGGACCACGTGCGCATCTTTGGCGAGTCGTGGGAATGCCGCCTGGCTAAGCGTTTCCTAGACTTCGGAAGATCTTCATCCTGTGTTGGTGTTGGCGTCAAGAGCATGGCCATCGGTGCAGAGATTCTGATTTTGTGTTGTGAAAACTATAGGAAAAATCTTGCCGGTCAGAGACTAATGCTGTTGCCGCTTGAAATCCCAGTTCCGTTGAGGGGCAGTGGCAAGGACTTCTGGTCACTGCTGCAACTATATATTTGTGAACTTTGTTAACTAAACTTAGTTAATTTATACGTGGTTTGAGTTTCGGCCGGCAAAATGAACGTGGGAGTTTATCGATAGTATTATGAATTGCATTCGATGATTTCCTCTTTATATCGACATCGATGTTTTTGGCAACATTCGATTTCTTATTTAAATTTAAAATTTGTAATTGAGGATCTTACCTGAACCTGCTACTCTGGTAGAGTTTCCTGGAGTTGCCAAGAGTCTCACGGCCCTGCGCGAGCAGTGGCCTTGGCCCAACAACGTGCAGACCCTCTCCTGGAACGTCACATAATCTCTATTGCGGATCGACAGCATGCTCAATAGAATCGACCAGTACGGACAAACCTGACACTGCTCGACAACGTGACCCTGCAGGACGTACTAAACGCAGAGGTCATCATCGACCTGATCCGCGGACGAGAGAACAAAGCCAACGGGACGGGACAGTCGCACCTGAAGCAGGTGACTGCCGTCTTCATATTGAGCGCGAGTCGTCGGCGGCCAGACGAGATTCAAGACTCTGAAATAGTGCCTCTGGAGCAACTCCCGCGCAACCAGACTATGGTGCTCTAGAACCCGTGCACCTGATGATAGCATCCGCATGGAGCCACTAGTCGAGCAAGTCCATCTGGACGATGCCCATATGGACGAGATCCTCAGGGGCAGCGGTACGAGCGACTCCAGCAGCGCCCGTGGTAAAGTTCTCTAGGCGGTCGACCAGCCTAACGAAAAAGCGTTACCAGACGTTGAACCGACAGACCGAAGATGCCAAAAGACCAAGACCAAACTTTTTCAAACTTTTTTTTGTTTTTTTTTTTTTAATTTTTTATTTATTTTTGTTGCGACTACGTTGAGATCTAAAATGAGAATGAAGGTCCATTGTTGGAAAGTACGTAGGTCGGAATAGGGAATGACACTTGTCTGGAAAGCCAACTAGACCAACTTCAGGAAAAGCTGTGAGTACTAGTACTATGTAATTAATATTTTAATAATTAAATAATGTAAAATAACGAATTGAGTACGAGCATTTCAATTAAATAAAAAATAGAAATAAGGAAAACAAACATTCTTTGTAAGAAATACTCAGATAAACTGATGGTCGTTATAATATACATATGTATATTTTAATATACATTACTCAATACTCAGATATGTATATTTTAATATTATTCCTCCAATATCTCTATATATTTTCTTTTGGAAAAATATACAAGTTGATGGGTGATGAGCCGATTCAGGTAAATTTAGGTGACTGATTCTACCTAGAAACTAAATTGGAAACTGAGATTGGTGTTATTATCTTCAAAAGAGAATATATTATAACGACAATCAGTTTATCTGAGTATTTCTTACAGAGAATGCTGTTTTTTTCTCCTTTTTTCTATTTTTTTCTATTTTTATTTTAATATATGTATTTACATATTTTGATTACTACGGTAGTAGTCCTAGTAGTAGTACTCACATATGTAGGGTTCCACAGCTTTTCCTGAAGTTGGTCTAGTTGGCTTTCCAGACAAGTGTCATTCCCTATTCCGACCTACGTACTTTCCAACAATGGACCTTCATTCACATTTTAGATCTCAACGTAGTCGCAACAAAAATAAATAAAAAATTTAAAAAAAAAACAAAAAAAAAGTTTGAAAAAGTTTGGTATCAGTCTTTTGGCATCTTCGGTCTGTCGGTTCAACGTCTGGTAACGCTTTTTCGTTAGGCTGGTCGACCGCCTAGAGAACTTTACCACGGGCGCTGCTGGAGTCGCTCGTACCGCTGCCCCTGAGGATCTCGTCCATATGGGCATCGTCCAGATGGACTTGCTCGACTAGTGGCTCCATGCGGATGCTATCATCAGGTGCACGGGTTCTAGAGCACCATAGTCTGGTTGCGCGGGAGTTGCTCCAGAGGCACTATTTCAGAGTCTTGAATCTCGTCTGGCCGCCGACGACTCGCGCTCAATATGAAGACGGCAGTCACCTGCTTCAGGTGCGACTGTCCCGTCCCGTTGGCTTTGTTCTCTCGTCCGCGGATCAGGTCGATGATGACCTCTGCGTTTAGTACGTCCTGCAGGGTCACGTTGTCGAGCAGTGTCAGGTTTGTCCGTACTGGTCGATTCTATTGAGCATGCTGTCGATCCGCAATAGAGATTATGTGACGTTCCAGGAGAGGGTCTGCACGTTGTTGGGCCAAGGCCACTGCTCGCGCAGGGCCGTGAGACTCTTGGCAACTCCAGGAAACTCTACCAGAGTAGCAGGTTCAGGTAAGATCCTCAATTACAAATTTTAAATTTAAATAAGAAATCGAATGTTGCCAAAAACATCGATGTCGATATAAAGAGGAAATCATCGAATGCAATTCATAATACTATCGATAAACTCCCACGTTCATTTTGCCGGCCGAAACTCAAACCACGTATAAATTAACTAAGTTTAGTTAACAAAGTTCACAAATATATAGTTGCAGCAGTGACCAGAAGTCCTTGCCACTGCCCCTCAACGGAACTGGGATTTCAAGCGGCAACAGCATTAGTCTCTGACCGGCAAGATTTTTCCTATAGTTTTCACAACACAAAATCAGAATCTCTGCACCGATGGCCATGCTCTTGACGCCAACACCAACACAGGATGAAGATCTTCCGAAGTCTAGGAAACGCTTAGCCAGGCGGCATTCCCACGACTCGCCAAAGATGCGCACGTGGTCCAAGCGCCGGCTGCGGCGCCTGGTAGTGGCAGACAGAAGCAGCAAGGAGCGAGCACACCGCAAGCAGGAGTTTGAAGCGAGCCGCGGGAAGGCATCTTACCAAGGCTGGTACTGCCTGCTCCTGGCGCTCTGCCTCGGCCTGGGACTCGGCGTGGGGCGATGGTCCACGGCGGCTAGCAACTTCTGGGAGATCTATAACAACCAGTACCACTCCATCGTCCATAATCGGAGCAACTACTGCGATCGCTCTCATCGGCTGAGCGACATGGTGACGCACTGCAGGCGGCAGGTTCTGCACCAGGAGGAGGCCCTCAATGGGCTAGAGCGGGCCCTGGACAACGATACCTTCCAGGTAGGTTGCCACATTCAGAAAAGTTATTCCCAGGCTCCTCATTGATAAATAATTTCACTTTAATCCCTGTCAGGCTATCGCGTTGGTGGGATCCTCTGGCGTCGGCAAGAGTCACACGGCCCGTGTGCTACGCGAGCAGTTCCCGTGGCCCGAGAACGTGCAGACACTCTCCTGGAGCGCCCCATCGTCCCTATTGCGGGTGAAGAGCATGCTGAATAAAATCGTCCAGTGCGGAGAAAATCTCATACTGATTGACAACATGACCCCGCAGGACGCACAGAACGTAGCTGTCATAAGCGAGCTGATCCGCGGGCGAGAGGATATCGCCAGCGGCACGGGACAGCCGGACCTGAAGCAGTTGACCGTCGTCTTCGTCTTCAGCGTAAATCGTCTGCAGCCAGATGAGATCCATGACTCGGAAATGGAGGCTCTGGTACATCTCCCGCGCACCCATGTAATCACCTATGCTCCTCTGGAGCCCGTCCACCTGATAGACTGCATCCGCAAGGAGGCACTTATCGAGCAAGTCCATCTGGATGAAGCCCACGTCGACGAAATAATCAGGGGCAGCGACGCGAAGGCCTCTGGCTGCAAGTCCGTCCGTGCGAAAGTTCTGCTGTACGGCCGACCTTTAGCCCCCCAGACTGACAAGGAAACAAATTCCGACGACCAGCCAACAGACTGAAGATGCCACAAGACTAGGAACGTTCCAAAGATTATTTAATTTGTAGTCACTAAGTGTACAGTTCGGATTAGCTATGACAATTCTATAAAGCAAACGTGATAGACCACAGGGATATCTGCCTAACCTAAAGTAAAACAAACGGTAATTCTGTTAAAAATTAGCCAATTAAATAATGTAGTCTGGGAACTGAAGCACCATGCAAATTACTATATGTAAATGTCTATCGATATAACTATGAAGATAAAATAGGACGGAAATACTCTTAACAAGTGATAATGTAGCCAGTCAAATATGTATAAAGTCATTCCATTACAAAAATTCAAGACGAATACAAGTCGCTGTAAATTAATGAATAAGAATAAGCAATTTGTATATTACCTTGAAGTGCTAACAAACATGTAATGTACTCTAATTAATTTACCAATTAATATTTTTTTTTTGACAAATTCTAATTCTCTATTGAAGATTATAATCAGCTCAATCAGCTCACCACCCATCAATATCCATATTTTTCCAAGATAAAGAAGAAAAGATATAAACAAAACAGGAATTTTCTAGAGCCCAAAAGAAAGCGTTCAATTGCGGTCGTTTTCCTTGCCAGAAAAATCGAGAATTTCCAAGAGAAGCCAATCTGCTCTCTTAAATTTCCTCCGCGGACCACCCGGACCACCTCGGACACCTCGAACTCCCACCCCGTCCTCGTAGCTCCGAGAGAGCGGGTGTCGAATGTTCGCGAAGAGAGCACCCGGGTATAAATAGAGCTGCTCGGCGCTCTTCGGAGCAATTGAATCCAAACAAGCAAAGTGAACACATCGCGGAAGCGAAGCAACAAACCACAGCAAACCGAGCTGAACAAGCTAAAGTGCATTAAATTGCAGAAACAAAGTTGTTTAAACTAAATAAATATCAAACCGAGGAAGAAGTTAACCAGTTTAAAAAGCGACAATCCCAAAGCGGCATTAGCAAAGTCCAAAAGCCACAAAACTCCCCAAGAAGTATTAAGAAAACACACACAATGCCAGCCATTGGAATCGACCTGGGCACCACGTACTCCTGCGTGGGCGTCTACCAGCACGGCAAGGTGGAGATCATCGCCAACGACCAGGGCAACCGCACCACGCCCTCCTACGTGGCGTTCACGGACTCCGAGCGTCTGATCGGCGACGCCGCCAAGAACCAGGTGGCGATGAACCCCCGGAACACGGTGTTCGACGCCAAGCGCCTCATCGGACGCAAGTACGACGACCCGAAGATCGCGGAGGACATGAAGCACTGGCCCTTCAAGGTGGTCAGCGACGGCGGAAAGCCCAAGATCGGCGTGGAGTTCAAGGGCGAGGCCAAGCGCTTCGCCCCCGAGGAGATCAGCTCGATGGTGCTGGTCAAGATGCGGGAGACGGCGGAGGCCTATCTGGGCGAGGCCGTCTCGGACGCGGTCATCACTGTGCCCGCCTACTTCAACGACTCGCAGCGCCAGGCCACCAAGGACGCCGGCCGCATCGCCGGGCTGAACGTGCTCCGGATCATCAACGAGCCCACGGCGGCGGCGCTGGCCTACGGGCTGGACAAGAACCTCCAGGGGGAGCGCAACGTGCTCATCTTCGACTTGGGCGGCGGCACCTTCGACGTCTCCATCCTGACCATCGACGAGGGCTCCCTGTTCGAGGTCCGGGCCACCGCCGGAGACACGCACCTGGGCGGTGAGGACTTCGACAACCGACTGGTCACGCACCTGGCCGATGAGTTCCAGCGCAAGTTCCGGAAGGACCTCCGCTCCAACCCCAGGGCCCTGCGCCGCCTCCGCACGGCAGCTGAGCGGGCAAAGCGCACACTGTCCTCCAGCACGGAAGCCACCATCGAGATTGACGCGCTGTTCGAGGGCCACGACTTCTACACCAAGGTGAGCCGCGCCCGCTTCGAGGAGCTGTGCGCAGACCTCTTCCGCAACACCCTGCAGCCCGTGGAGAAGGCGCTCACCGACGCCAAGATGGACAAGGGCCAGATCCACGACATCGTGCTTGTGGGCGGCTCCACTCGCATCCCCAAGGTGCAGGCCCTGCTGCAGCAGTACTTCCACGGCAAGAGCCTCAACCTGTCCATCAATCCCGACGAGGCAGTGGCCTACGGAGCCGCCGTGCAGGCCGCGATCCTCAGCGGCGACCAGACCGGCAAGATCCAGGACCTGCTGCTGGTGGACGTGGCTCCCCTCTCGCTCGGCATCGAGACCGCCGGCGGGGTGATGACCAAGCTGATCGAGCGCAACTGCCGCATCCCGTGCAAGCAGACGAAGACCTTCTCCACGTACGCGGACAACCAGCCCGGAGTCTCCATCCAGGTGTACGAGGGCGAGCGCGCGATGACCAAGGACAACAATGCGCTGGGCACCTTCGACCTGTCCGGCATTCCGCCAGCCCCTCGGGGAGTGCCCCAGATCGAGGTCACCTTCGACATGGACGCCAACGGCATCCTGAACGTCTCCGCCAAGGAGATGAGCACGGGCAAGGCCAAGAACATCACCATCAAGAACGACAAGGGACGGCTCTCGCAGGCGGAGATCGACCGCATGGTGAACGAGGCGGAGAAGTACGCCGACGAGGACGAGAAGCAGCGCCAGCGCATCAGCTCTCGGAACGCGCTGGAGAGCTACGTCTTCAACGTGAAGCAGGCGGTGGAGCAGACAGGCGCCGGCAAGCTGGACGAGGCGGACAAGAACTCCGTCTTGGAGAGGTGCAACGAGACCATCCGCTGGCTGGACACCAACACCACTGCCGAGAAGGAGGAGTTCGACCACAAGCTGGAGGAGCTCACCCGCCACTGCTCGCCCATCATGACAAAGATGCATCAGCAGGCAGCGGGAGCAGGA
>VNKF01004055.1:0-14956 GCA_008044355.1 Drosophila lacteicornis
GACAATGCGAGCTCTCACACATCGGCTCAAACCAGCGCCTTTTTGACTGGCCAAAACGTCGAATTGATGGGTCATCCGCCGTACAGTCCTGACTTGGCACCAAATGACTTCTTTTTATTCCCTCACATCAAGAAGAAAATGCGTGGTCAACGATTTTCGTCGCCAGAAGATGCTGTTGAAGCATTCAAAAACCATGTTTTTGAGGTGTGTCAATCAGAGTGGAAAAAGTGCTTCGAAAATTGGTTTGAGCGCATGCAAAAGTGTGTAAATCTTGATGGAGAATATTTTGAAAAACAATAAAACTATTTTCCTTAATAAATATTCGTATTTTCATTATTAGGCCAGAAATATATGTAGCAGCCCACGTATATATGTCGGAATGGCCAGAATCGGACCACTATATCTTTAAGCTGTCATTGTAACTATAGGGCAAAAATGTTATATTTTCGCTATTTTTGAAGATATTGGGCTCAAATTAAATATATGATTCTTTAATTATATTATAGCTATACATTTTAAATTTAATTAAAATCGGACCTAGAGCTGCCATAGGAATGATCGGAAAATTAATTAAAACTTCTCTTTTTCTCAACGTATTTGTATAAATTTCGAGATATAGCTGTTTTTTTACGGTTTTAGAATTACAGTTTTAGTTTCATTAAGATCGGACAACTACCATATATCATATAGCTGCCATAGAAGCGATCGGTTGATTTATACGAAAATAAAAAATGTGTTGGTAAATGTTATAAAAATGTAAAAACTTCGAGATTTTTTAAATTTTATCAAAATGGATCGACTTAATGATCCAATCGCAGACTGCAAGGGTATACAAACTTCGGCTTACCGAAGTTAGCTTCCTTTCGGGTTTTTTTTTTTTCATATTGTTTATATATTAGTTACAGTTTACGTCGTTACTTCGGAGATAAATAACTTATGTTTGCAGTTTTCGACATTTGGACTGTAACGTGCGGCCGTCATCGTCGCGACGGAATTCCGGCGCCGGCTCTTCGCCTTCTCCGGAGAACGAGTTAGACTACGTGAATGTGCAGCAGCAGCAACCGGAGCAGCGATCGCCACGAAGATCACCCATGGTCGTGCGTAAAGCATCCGCCGGACGCGAAAATCCAAACTAATTCTATTCGCACAGTCTAAAGATACAGGCATATATAGCACACAGTATTAGCACCTCCTTATCGCAGGTGCCTAGTTGAATTCTAGACAAATCTACAATGCATTGGGACAGCAGCGAAAGGATTCTCCGGTCATCCCATATAATTATGTGTATGAATTATCCTTTAAGATCTGTGACAGCAATATCGAACGAATAAAACTTTCTCGTTGTATGAAATATTATTTTGGAAAACCTGCAGGAGTAGATATACCGATAATTGTGTTTAACTACACCCTCAGACCAAGCCATATCCTAACTGTATATATAACCAATTCAATCTTGCAATCTTAATCCGTTGCCTGGCTTTATAAAACCTTTAGATTTATATTCTAGGGATTTAGTTTATTCTTGTTTCGGTAAAAATTTCGTTGTCGCGCTGGGCCATCTAGAAATATGTTATAGCATGTGGCCGCCAAATGAACACAACCAATAAAATCATTTGGTTTTGGAATCAACAAAATATAAATCGATTCATGGTAAACAGCTGAATCCTTTGATTTCTTTGGTATTTCCTTTGAGGTAAACAAACGGGAACAAAAGCTTGTATTTGGATGATGCCATAGATATGACGTCGGATTACTTGGTATCGCCATGTGAAAGGAAACGGCAATAATTAGTGGGCATTGGCAGGGACTCCAAATGGACTGTGACTCAGTAAACCATTCTGTAGACTTTGTGTGCGTTTGGGAGCGGCCACTGTGTTCTCGGATCTACGACGGCTCTCCTTCGAGTCTAGCCTCTGCCCGAAGGCCCTCAGCAACTTGTTCAGATAGGCTTCCTTTTCGCTGCGTGAGTAATGATCGAGTCGCATGTTTTTCATGTCCCAGTTCAGAAATGTCGGCGCCGTTAAGCCCAGTTTCAGGATAGAGGCCGCCTCTTTACTCTTGGCTTCTTGGTCCTCCAGTCGACTAGAGTTAGGCATATGAATGTCTGAGTTATCAAATGGATTAGGCAGACAGCTTTGCACCCTATACGTACTCACGTACTCAAATTTATCGGCGAAGATGCCAGAGGATGATCTTCCTTGGGTGCTAGGACGCCATGGGCAGAGTTTGATTTTGGTGCCGGAACTGATGCCATCGGAGAACGGAAGCCGAAGTGCTGCCTTCCCGAGTGTGGGCTAGTCTTTTCAATCATTCGTTGCAATATTTCGTCGTAACTTTGCGCCGACTCCTCCTTGGGTCTCAACGCAGTCGCGAGATTGACATGCCCCTGATGCTTTGGCTCCAAGCGCTGCTTCATGGCCAACAGTTGTCCGTCGCGGCCATCCCGGTCTTCTGGCTTGGTCTTGAGGCCGGCTAACTTGCTACTTAATATCTGCAGCTGCTCCCACCCAAGGGACTTCTTTTGCTTGGTTAAACGTACATCTTCAATCTCTTGGCGCCGTATTCTTTTATCTCGATTGGTCTTAGCTTCCCTTCTGTCTCTCTCCAACCGTTGCATCAGAGCATCCAGGTTCGGTTTTATATTCGACGTATCCTCGTAGTCGCTGGGCAGAAAGCCACGGCCTCTGAGATAGACAACGGGCGACTCCCAGGACCTGATCATATTGAGCACGACCTCGTTGTAATTGTGAGGTGAACCATCCGCAACCCTTTCCCTCTCTTTTGTCCTAGCATTGGTCACCGATATCACGTCCAAGGAACCGAGAACCAAGATACACCTGGAGAAGGATTAGGCATTGGGGTAAGTGGAACAATGACCAGCCGCAGATCGGGAACTTATACCATAACAATATTAACATCGCAGTTTGTAAATTTTTGTATTTTTATAAAATATACACCAAATCACTTTGTTTTGAACTATGTGATTGGTCTACGTAGACTTTAAATTCTAAGGTTTTCCAGCTTAGTCAATTCAAACATACAACTTGCTTACAATTTCCGATAGAATCATCATTTATTAAGCAAATGAATTCACTAACAGACCAGTGGGTATCTTTGCTATTTTTTGTCCAATTGAAATGAGCGATACCTCATTTTGTTGAAACAAATTTTTTTTATGAATTTTCTAGTTGCAGAAAATTAGTATTTTTCTGGCAAGTGTATATTTCACATTACGATAAACAGAAAGAACGCTACAACCAAGAATATAATATAGAGCAAGACTCACAGAGGCCTTGCTAAAAATAGCCTACCCTAATAAACCTATTTCTTTACGCTAAATCACGAAATTCAAAACCTGATTTATGCATGTATTAAATAAAGCTGATACCATGCCACTGGCGCTAATAAAAAGAATCGTTTAACGACATCTCTGACACCTTCCACAAAATACATCAATCGACAGCCGCAATACTTATCTCTTCCTTCGAATGGCGAACCCAAAGTAAATTAGCATGCTTAGCCGAATGCCAGAATGAATGAAATGCCTAACGCATGATTTGGCAAAAACGAAAACACACGAACCGCTTAGATAAACAAAAAAAATATATAGAAGCGGCACGGATCTTGAAATCTTTATATGCAATATCCGTCAGCTGTTGTCAAGCGCGTGCTCCTCCAAAATTGCCAAAAATTAGATGCAAATTTCGAAAGAAGACCCATTACAGTCAACGCACTTATAGTGAACTAAATGAAGGAACTATTTATTTGCTATTTTATTTCTCAATTAAAAGAATATTGTATATTTTGATTGTTGGATCTACACAATAATGGTACTTTCCGTTGAAGTAAAAATTGTTTTTTTTTTTTAATGAGAGCTGTATGAATGTAGCTTATTGAAGTTCGACTGTAGGCAGCGTTCACGGGAGTTTTGTTTTGGTGTTTGGCCGTGCCAACTTCCATAAGACGACAACCAAAAGAAACATTCCCAATCTCACGTATGTCAGCCACAGAGCAATAAGCAGAAGCAGCGTAGAAGGCGGATGGCTTCGGTGGATTCGGTGGATTCGACGGATGATGGCAACGGCCCTCGAGCACTTTTGAAGTGTGACCGCGTAAACTGAATACGAATTTATATTTAGACGCACGACGTCATCTGCGGTGGCTGGTACTGTGAATGAAAGTTTAGGCGAAGCTCCGCCGCTAAGGAGGACCAGATAAATACGTCAAGTCACGGTGTAGAGGCGTTCTCTGTCCCGCAATCTCCGATCTCTCTCTCTCACTAGCGCGGACTCTGCTCCGCCTGAGTGTCTCTTCAAGCGGCGCGCGCGCCGAGTGACTCAACGAGGTTCGCCAAACCTTGCTCCAACCCAGGGGTAATTAATCGACAGAGCTTCTATGTAATAGAAGAGAATATAGGAATTCGATTCGCAGGACTTGTTTTCTATGAAAATTAAAAAAAAAAAAAATGTTTCACCAAACCTAATTAAAGGTAGTACACATTTGTAATTATTATTTGGCTATAAAGAACACGTAATCTTGATCAGAATCATCATAAAATAATAAAACCTCTTCAATGTCCTTAATAAACTACCCAGTCCAACTTTAGGCACTGAAATATATACAACTTTCATGTAAAGTTAGAGGCAGGTACCTATGTGCTTACTGGCTGCGGAAAAGTCTCTTTCGCTTTTGTTCAAGAAGTTCATGTGGGAATCTGTCACTGCCCTGCTCCTCATGAGCAGTAAGGAAATTCCCTATATGAATTATACTTCTGATTCCTTTAAAAAAATTTTCCTAAGACGTTTGTCTTATTATTAAATTTTGTTATTCCAGTTAAAGAGAAGAGAATGACCATAGCTGATGGCAAGCGAAAGAAGAAGCTCAAGGTCGTTACTCACCGAAATTTCGAGAGGTGAGGTGAACCTAACCCACGGCACACCGCAGATCATTATAGGGCACAGTTAGATAAGTGCAGTAATTAGCAAGACGTCAAGTTACGGGGGAGCCTCTGGCTAACTCTAGCAAACAAGCCCACCCATTCATACGTGCCCAGCCACCACCCATTCCCACGCTCGCCCATTAGCAGCCCCCACGCCCACTCGACCCACGACATGAAACAAATCGCTGAAAATTCATTTGGCAGAGATTGTATATTTTGTTATTTTTGTTTTCGTGTTTCACCCAGCAGGAGATTCCGTGAAACAATGGGCGTTCTTCACACAGCTACGTCACAAGTTTGAGCTGTTGCCAGGTATTCGTCATCCGTGCATCCCGATCGCTGTTAACGGATTCGGTAAATATTTGGGCAATTGCTTGCCACTTTTTGTTAGAGTACTTGGGGTGGTTCCCCCGTCGGTTGGTTGCCGCCAAAGACATTAGCGGCTGGAAAGTTTTGGTTCTCCTCTAACAGATTTGGGGAAACAAGTTTGTTCACTTGTTACCGCGACTCTTTCCACACAATCTTTGCACGATCCAGACTTATCAAGAGACCGAAGATTTCTATCAACCCCAAAAATTCCCCGAAAAGCCCATAACAAAAATAATTCTGGTTCGGCAACGTAAAGTCTGGGAAACACGCTTAAAACCAATTTAAATGTCATAACGAATAACGACGACATTGCCAGGAAGAGATTGATATTAAGCAAACCCACATGAAGATTTTACACAAATTAAAGCTGACACTCGGAATTTGATATTAGAAGCTATCATTAATAATTTCTTAATCCCACAGAAAATGGAATTTCTCCTACCTTACACCTTATAATTAAGATAACAAGTCAGAAAACCCTTTCCAACTTGGGACTTTTTCGCGCAGAGCCCGAGCCGAGCTAGCCGAGAGGAGTGGGCATAATGATCAAAGCGGGTTTCCCAGCCGATCTCGATGGAGGCGAAGTCCGAGTCTCCGGGTAGTAATTTGAGCGTGATCACGAGACGGGCAACGTCAATACCCAAAACACCTAACAGGTGCGAGAGCCAGAGCCAGAGCCAGCAGAGAGGGCCCCGCGCCAAGAGAGAGTCTGCGAGTGCGCGTTGATCGTAATTTTTCCATATAAAAACGAATGCCAAGGGTAGTGGCCAAGTCATTCGCGCCAAGGAAACTGAAGCTATAACAAGCGAGCGGTACGCGTTAACAGATTAAAGAGTGATCGAAATACATATCGGTGCGGTGTAAAATATATAACACGAAAAGGAGTAAAAGTTGATAAACACGAAAACAAACGAAAAGTGTGAACAACAAAAAATGGATGTTGAAGAGTTTCGCAAATACGGCAAGGAAGTGATCGATTATATATGCCAATATGGCGCCAACATCGAAGAGCGTGATGTGTCTCCCACCTTGGATCCGGGTTACCTGAAGAAACTGCTACCAGGTGAGCCAGACATGGCAAACCATCTGCCAAATATCGAGGGATGAATCTAATGTCAAATGCGAAAGGGGAACTCCTTGCCTATAATTCAAAGTTAAATTCAGTTAAAGGGCTTTAATATTTTTTTTACAAAAATGGAGCCTTTTGAGTGCTTTACAGCAAACTGTTTACAGAAATATAGCGCCACAGTGTCAGAAACAGTGGTGCCCACAGCCCTAACTCCCGAGTCAGCCAATTTCTGCCCGGCCTCTGCCAGCACACGCATAGTATGCAGAACAAAGCAGTGCGTTCAAGTTATAGTTTTATGGTCAAGTTATATAGTTATATAGCCATTTGTTAAGCAGAATGCTTTAGCTTTTTTCTCATATATAGCCCTTCTACCTATATCTTGCCTGGGCACCACTGGTTTAGAGTGTGGTTTTTCTAGGATTTATTTCCACCCATAAGAAATAGGTTTAATTATAGCACTAGTGATAAATTGTATACGCTAATTGTTAACTATGCCCAAACAAATTAGCAATGAATATCTGAAAATATTTATCTTCGCACAAAACATGCGCAGATGTACAAGTGTATGAGGTATATCCAAAGAAAGCTAGGCGAAGTGAACAACAGGCAACAAGCAAATCAATGCCTCTCAGAAAACTTGTTAAATCATGTTGACTAATTGCTTTGCTCACCGCTCGAAGAGTCATGTGAATAATGTGCGAATATAAACTATTCGAAAATCCCCAAGCCCACGGATTCGAGTGCCGCAATGAGGTGGCGTGGGCGGGGGCCTGGCATAATTGGGGCGCACTCGGCAGCCATCTCTGCAGATCTGTGAATTTGTGAAGTTGGCAGGCCGTTTAACGAAGAGAACAGCGTTTTGCCAGCGAATTTCAGGCGAATTCCTCCGCACAGTAGGCTAACTTAAATATTTACGCCCCGAATGGACGGACGCCGCAATCCCGAGAGTTCAACTAAACAAATCAATTAATTATGCATACGCAAACACACACCTTGCGTATAGACATAGACTTACTTGTTGATCTTTCTACTCAGTGCCAAAAACAACAGACGCGCCATAAATATTGCCCAAATTTATGGGTGATAAAAGAAATATTTAAGGCGCACCCACTAATCGGCTGCTGGCCTGTTTATCTTTCAGCTGACGCTCCCCAGTCGCCGGAGTCGTTCAAGGACGTGCTCGAGGACTTCGAGCAGAAGATCATGCCGGGCGTGGTGCACTGGAACCATCCCAAGTTCTTCGCCTACTTTCCGTCGGGCAACTCCTTTCCCTCCATTCTTGGCGATATGCTGAGCAGCGCCCTTGGCTCCATAGGCTTCAGCTGGGCCAGCTGTCCGGCGGCCGCCGAGTTGGAGACGATCGTCATGAACTGGTATGCGAAAGCCCTCGGCCTGCCCAAGGCGTTTGTCTCTGATGCGCCTGGCAGCACAGGCGGAGGGGCCCTCCAGGGATCTGCCTCCGAATGCGCTCTAGTCTCGCTGATTACTGCCCGCGCCCGTGCCATCAGCGAACTGAAGGGCCAGACCAGCGTCCACGACAGCGTTTTTTTGCCCAGCCTAATCGCCTACGCCAGCCGCGAGGCGCACTCCTCGGTGGAGAAGGCGGCCAAGATGGCGCTGGTCAAGCTGCGCATCATTGACGCCGACGAGCGAGGGCGCATGCGCGTGGACCTGTTGCGTCAGGCCATTCAAAACGATGTTAACGCCGGCCTGACGCCCTTCTTCGTGGTGGCCACAGTGGGCACCACCGGAGGCTGTGCCTTTGACGACATCACGGCGATCGGCAAGGTGTGCCGCCAGGTATCCAGCATATGGCTGCATGTGGACGGTGCCTACGCGGGCAACTCGTTCATCCTACCCGAGATGAGGGTCTTCTCCGCTGGACTGGAGTACGCGGACTCGTTCAACACTAACCCTAACAAGCTACTGCTGACAAACTTCGACGCCTCCGCGTTGTGGGTGCGGGATGTGATGACCCTCAAGAGCGCGCTCAACGTCAATCCGCTGTACCTTAGACACGAGCACTTGAACGGCGTGGACTATCGGCACTATGGCATTCCGCTGAGCCGCCGCTTCCGGGCCCTGAAGCTCTGGTTCGTATTCCGGACCTACGGCATTAAAGGACTGCAGGAATATATCCGCAATCATATGGCGCTGGCCAAGAAATTCGAGATGCTGGTACGCAAGGATGAGCGCTTCGAGGTCCGCAACGATGTCCACTTGGGCCTGGTCTGCTTCAGAATGCGGTAAGTCAAATATAAGAATTGCATCCTCTATGAAGAGACAATCTCTAATTTAAATTATTTACACTCCCCTTCACTTCACAGAACTAACGACGAGCTTAACCACATGTTGTTGGCACAGATCAACCACTCGGGCAAGATGCACATGATCCCGGCCAAGTTTAACGGCCGCTACGTTATCCGCTTCTGCATCACCTATGAGCACGCCACGGAGAAGGACATCCTTGAAGCCTGGAGCCAGATAAAGGGCTTCGCAGAAGAAATCCTGTGCGACCAGCAGCTGGAGTCGAGTTCCGTACCCACAACGCCCGAGGGCTCGGATCGGACAAGCTCGGAGCCCGCGGCTCCTGTGGCCGGCAAGCCGCCCATTAAGAAGAAGCTTACCAGGACCAAGTCCCTACGATTCTCTTTCACTCGCAGCATCTCGCGGGAGCAGTACCAGAGCCAGAGCGAGCACCTCATGGATGGATGTACACCCATTTTGGTGGTGGATCCCAAGACGCTGCAGGAGAACTTCCAGAAGGCGGCGGATGACAACGAGAGGGAGAGCAAAAACGGAAACAATGGCACAATGGTCAACAGCACCAACAAAAATGAAAACACGAAATTGAAAAATATCTCCGACGTGGATACAGATGAGGGTAGTAACTGAGCGCCAAGTCGGAAGGGACGGATTTCGCGGATTTGGGTCCATGTCATAACGCCCATGGGCTGCCTTAAGTCTCACCCATTGTAAAATTTGACAAATTGACAAATTTTAAAAATTACGATTCATTATTATAGCAATCTCAATATTTGTTGAGAAGTATGCAGGTATACGTTTTTTGTGCATCCTTTCCTAATTTGGGTAATGTAAAAAAAGCGCGGCAGGGGCGTTATTCATTCATTCACCCCGAGGATTTACCTCTAGCTAGTATTAATTTTGAGCTGAAATGAGGCCTGTACCTAAGTCTACCGAATAATTGCTCAAGTTGCTTTTAAGTTTATCTATTTATGCATTTAGAATTTAAGCTTTGCTGAACTTCATCTTAATTAATTAAAGGCTCATTCATTGCTAATACCTTGTAGCTGAGATAGGTCTACTATCATGAACAAAAGCACTTATTTATAAACATTTATTGGCATTTGTTATGCAATTTTCTATAAAACAATACTAAGAAACTCTATAGCGTGTCTCTACTGGGGGGTTTACGTAGCAGGTTTGAAACTCCAGGGGAAAAACAAAATGTTTCTACAGTCCCAGCATTAAATATTTCCATTATGTATATAAAATAAAGGCCAAAGGTGCGCGTTAAGAAGCGAGATTTCACAAGTTATCTTATTAAAGGAAGTCCGTCGTGCAAAGGGAGAACTCTAGATAATCAAACAAAAACACCTTTTAACGAGGTGAGGTAAAAGTGACGATGGTATCTTCAACTTCGACAGTTTCTGATATAAAATTTTGTGACGATTAATAGTACAAATAATTAACTAAAAATAAATTACAAATAATTATAATTGAACTAATTTATAGATCGGCACTCTAATATAAGTCATTATAAGTCTTTTTAAGAGTAGATATTTTGCAGTTCAGTGCCGAAAACGATTCAACCCAAAGTGGTATCGGTACCCGGACTTTAAGGAAGTTCTTGATCTTTCAACGGACGCATGGCTGAGGAGCCATGTTGTGGCAAGAAGGTTTCTTTCAACCCTCGCCAAATGTACGGAGAGCAAAAAATTGTAAATGCTATTGGAAAGAACAAAGCATAACGTGTAAAACTTAGTCACCTTCACGGCACAGATATTCTCCTGGAAGATTTAACGTAGTTTTTTGTAAATATATTCGCTTCTCAGCTAAGTTGCGTCCGTATCAAAACTATACAACAGTTAAGTTTAGCGTTTTAATGTTTTTATGGAGAACAAACAATGTAATAAGGAATATTTCTTATACTTAATTTATTCTAAATAGATCCACCCTTAGCCTTTCCTACTTAAACTTTGTCTTTGGTATTCTTCTAATGAAAATCGTGCTAGAACTTTAAGTTTTTAATTTTTGTAATTTTTGGCAGTTTAACAAAAACGCTTTCGGCTAATTCGATCTTATCGTTATTTATTAAATTAAACAGAAAAAAATATCAAAAAACAAACAGGATCTGTGCCGATAAGGTGACTTAGCATTCAGCCAGCAACATTTAGTTGAGACATTTCCCCTTAGCCAAATTTAAACTTGGTAATGAACGATCCTTACCAAGGCTTACAGAAATAAATTGTGACAACAGAGTATTAAAGGGCATAGTTTGCTACGCAAGACAACGCAAAACAGATTTTTAAAGACTTTTTCTTCCCGAAAATAGCTATGGAACAAACTCTCACTATTAAGCTTAGTAGAAATTAGTGAGGGAGACTTGAGACTTGAGCAAGACGGTTCTTTGCAAAGTTTTTTCACCCTTTTGCTAAAAGTTACTCTTACGATGACAAACGCACTTACTAGACTACAGGTCTACAAGCACTGTGCATGAGGTTACGATTTGGGAAATTAAACTTAAGTCCGGAGGTTAAACGTAAAACGATAAATCTAAGACAAAACAACGATCCCATCTCTTTCCTTGTTAAATATCCAAAACGTAAATTTGATTTTTATAAATCTGTATTTACCCGGTACAGAATAATATTAATAGGATATTAGACTTTATTTAATTTAACTCAGTCGCTGGCTACGGCACTAGCTCATTCGCCCTCCACCAATGTGATGCCTCCGTGACCACTTTGATTTTAGATCTGATAACCATAATCGCGGGGTTAAGATTCACGACAGCATTAGCCTTAATTAGGGCCGGTTTCTACCCTCCATGTCAAAGTGCCTGATAACTGTGTATGTATTTGTCCGAAAAAGATAAACTTATTGTAAAGCAATAAGAAGTGAGCAGTGTCAGTTGAATCCCTGATATATGTATGTATATCACGAGCCAAAATGATTCTGCATGATCTACTACCTTCAACGGCGCATTAGCAGCAATCAATAAAAGTTCGCTTTCAGCATGCGACATTAGGCAAGTCCCAAGACGGATTCCACTTAAGGGTGGTAAAAAGCTAACGCCAATAACCCAGAAGCGGTCGCCAGCCGGATCGGCACTGGTCGGCAGATGACCCATGAACGGCAACTGCTGGGAGGGGACGCGCACGAGGCGTTTATGCAAAGTGTTTAAGATAGGGTTAGTCAAATAACTCAACTCTAGCTAAATAAACATAACCAAACGGGAATGATTGAACTACCGAAATAAATGAATAACAATTAATACACTTAAACTGTAATCGTTTCAACTTCTTAGACCTTAGTAGCTGATTATCATTGAAGGCAAACTTTTTTGAAATTGTTAATATTACTTGAACTTACCTTAATCGTACTCAAATATTAAGAAACAAACAAAATATTTAATAATATAACCAAAACAAACACGCTTCACATATGGTTTAATCGATTCTGCCGGTTCTGTGCCTATCGATAGAATCAGCGTGACCGTTTATGGTATTTTACATACTTCATGGTATTTTTCGAAGCCAAAATCGTGTGACAAGTTTATTTATTTTTGTTATATATACTGGTATTTACGATTAATCTTATGGTATTTAATGATATTTTTTGATCTGGTAACTTTTGTTTTACTTTTAAGAATATTTTAAAGCCTTGGCCACATCCCAACTCAAATTAGTTCAGAAGTTATAGCTATTTAAAGTAAGCGCTTTTGCACTAGCATACTCCTGGAATGTTTTTATCATTTGCTTTTATCTCGAAACTACATTATTAAAACTGGCGTCATGAAAATCTAGTAAACTATCAGGCCTATTTCTCTAAATTTGAACTGAATACTCTTAGATACATTATGCAAAATGTAGCATACGGGTTTTGCGATTACTCAATTAGTTTTTTATTTATTGACTTCTTTATTGTAAAATGTCGGTAAAAAATAAAAGGTTAGTGAAAACATAAACTGTTCATTTTTTACCGAAATTTTACCAAAACAAAAATAGTCAAATAGTCAACACAAAGACTCTTAAAATAAATATTATAAGGAACTAAAACAAAGTGTTTATTCTTTTGTAGATGTTTATATAAATAAACAATAAATAAAATTGTTATTTTAATGAAAAATAAGCCTTAAAAAATCATCACCAAAAAGGTGATGGTGATGGTGTATGGTATTTCGCGAAATTGAAATGGTAGTTTATGGTATTTGTTGTTGGGCCAAAATGTGTTTCTTATCGTTATCGGCGCAGTCAAGCTGATCGAGACTCATCGCTGAAAACGTAAACAAAAATTTACCAGCGCTAGGCATTGTTAAAAATTAATAGATAAGTTAAAATGCCAAACTGGAATCAAATACAGTCGCAGCTTCGGAGCTCCAACAACCCCGTCGTCTTTTTCGACATAGCCGTGGGCACAACGGTAAGCTGCGACAAACTCGGTATTTACATCCGTTTAACCCCATTTGGTTTCATTTCAGGAAATCGGAAGGATGATATTTGAACTGTTTGCTGATACCGTACCCCGCACAGCAGAAAACTTCAAACAATTTTGTACAGGCGAGTACCGACCGGATGGCGTGCCGATTGGCTACAAAGGCGCCAGCTTCCACCGGGTGATCAAGGATTTTATGATACAGGGCGGTGACTTTGTGCAGGGCGACGGCACCGGCGTGACCAGTATTTACGGCAACACATTCGGCGACGAGAACTTCACTCTGAAGCACGACTCGCCTGGACTCCTGTCCATGGCGAACAGTGGCAAGGAAACCAACGGCTGCCAGTTTTTCATCACGTGCGCCAAGTGCAACTTCCTGGACGGAAAGCACGTAGTTTTCGGCCGTGTCCTAGACGGCCTGCTGATTATGCGCAAGATCGAAAACGTACCCACGGGACCCAACAACAAGCCCAAGCTGCCAGTGACGATTTCGCAGTGCGGGCAAATGTAGCGCAGAAATTTTAGCCTTGTTTTTTTCTTTTAATAAAGATGATATGATGTGTTTTATGAAACTCAGCGAGTACCTTGAAATATGGCGAAATTTTTAAATAGTCTAGTTATAGAACGCATAACCACCAGCCGCCGCCTTCTCCTTTCGCAGAGTCCGACAGTCCTCAATCATGAAACTGAAAGGGAAACGAAACATGATTAAAACGTTCATGGAGCACACGTTGTAGTACCCACGTATATTCGAAGTTTGATTTTTTTTTTTGTGGCGTTATGAAAATTTTAGACTTCACAGACCACTGTACCGAGACGATCACACAGAGACAGGCGCTTGAATTTTGTGTATTCAACATTTTTCAGTGTGCGTGTTTGCGTAGCAACTGTTTCCAAGCGCATTTTGTATGGCAATTAGGGTAAACTTTAAATATGGATTGTGACTAAACTAAGAGCGTCTCCAACATAATTTTTATACCCAAATGTACGTTGAAGCACCCCCTATGTTTTTTTTTTTTTTTAATTTATTGAAAGGGGCCGAACTAACAGAAATGTATCCTCTTTTCAATGGAACAAACTTTGGTGTAATCAGAATTGATCAATCTTCATCCGTTAAAAATAAGCAAATATGCAAAATCCGAGGTCTACTTATAAGTATAGATCACGTCCCCCACCCAGTGGGACTTTTGTCTGTAAAAATGTACTACTTTCTTGTGGATTCGCTCAGGGGTAGGTCCTCACCGTTTATGTAAAGTTCTCATACGCTTTTATTCATGCGTGGCCGGTAAAATTCGTGTACTGGCGCCGTCGCTGCTCTGATCCATAGGAAATTCTTCCTGAGCGCTCAGTAGGTACCTGAATCTCCCGCTTACCGCCTTCTGAACTGGGGAGCATTCTTATTATCCTCCCCTTTACACAGAGAATTCTGTCTGAATTCGGTCACCGCATGAGGTCTGGGAAAGTTCGACTGGGTACGGGATACTACGGACACGCTGCTCCAGCTCCTCTGCTTCGCCACCTCCGGCACTTAAACTTAAAATAATTCATAAAATAAAAATACGTGGTTTTTTTTTTTTTTTTTTTAACACATATATATTATTTTTACATTAATCAACCAAATTAATGGTTATAAAATGTAGGGACTAGCAATAGTAACAAAAATAACATGGAAGCATAACATGGAAACGGTAATCTCCCTAACATAGGGAACGAAGTGACAATCAGTGCAATGTATTTATTGGGGAAGGACTCTCGTTCTCTGCCGTCCTCCCATCCATAAGTCTCCTGGGTGCCGTCTTTGAAGCCTTCTTCTGGTCCTCGGTGTTGCCAATGAAGCAGCTAGTTGGTTCGCATGGACTCGAAGTCGTTCATTATACCGACTCGAGTGTCGATTAATT
>VNKF01004076.1:0-12494 GCA_008044355.1 Drosophila lacteicornis
GGACTTTTATAAAGTGAATATTGGATGAGGTATGTTTATATAGATAGATAGTAATAGATTTGTGAAAATAAATACATATAAAATAACAAATATAAATTTTTAATAATAAATATGTAATTGAATAAAGAAAATATTACTGATATTTCCTAAGAAAATCCAATATTATTTCCTAAATGAATATACCCAATCAAAGAGTAAAACCCGAAACTATCGTTAGCGGAATTAAAAATGCTGCGACTCAGGTTCGACGCACCTCCTTCAAACAATACTCGAAAATCCCCAAAAGTGCTCACCGCCACCCCGCTGCCGATGATGAGTCATAAAAAACCCGATGGTCAAAAACTACGACACGGCCGATTGATAAAACTCCACGAATTAATCACGAGCAAATAACCGAGAGGTGTTTGCCAAACAACCAAGAGCCGCCGCCGCCACAATAACAGTTCGAGTAAATCACAGTGATTAGCATAATTTCCGAAGATCTGTTCATTATCAACTTTCTTGGAAGTCGCGAGTGTTTAACATAAAACGCCACTTAAGTGGGAGCGGGGGTCTATCGCACCAAGGTCAGTAACACACAAATCGAAGCCACTGGATCCGCTGGAACCGATCCGATGAATCCCAACGAGAGTCACTCGAACAACACTGACCACACACAACACGGGCTAAATAACGATCGTGATTATCAACGGCGGCACGCGAACGTGATCATCGTGAATAAGTAAGGGGGAATGTCTGTCAGTCTCTAATTTTTATGAACTTCGGGTAATTCCGCTCAGCACTCTTGATTCACAATGAGCTAGGGCTTCAACGAAACTACCGATCGGTGGTGACGTTTGCATTGGCCATGGGTTAAAAACCAGACGATGATATTAACCGAAATGCACCAGTAAAGAGGGACGGCGAAAGATGAATGTATGCCAAAAGATCCGGTTTGAGGCAATGCCCAATTTTACCCCTTTCATGACGTTTTTATTTCTTTATTTTTCAGCCGCCTTGCTCCTCTCTGACCCAATTCATAATTGCGGAATTGCATAATCCCGGTTTCTCAAGCAGCGCGCCTTTCCGGGAAAGCTCTCTGTTTTGGTTATTCAAAATGTTTTGGTCAAAGCCCCCGCCCGAAAACAACAAACTAATTTGGACATTTGCACATTAACACTAATTTTGAATGGGGAAAGATTTTTTATGACTCGCTTTTAATAATGATAACAGAGACTTTTCCGGCTTCAACCTCTACACAGTGACCTCCAGTAGTTAGCAGAATCGGGGATTTGAGAAAAAACCCAACCGAAAAGTTATTACCCACAAAAATCAACGCCGACGACGGAGTGAGAAGGAGAGGTTGCCAAACATTGTCGCCGCCGCTTTTATGCCTTTTGTTTTGGGCCCTCGATTCGCAAACTTATACCTACGTCCGTAGACAGAGAGATAGAGATAGGTATACAAATTTAGAGAGAGACGGGACAACGTTGGAGCTTGCTGCGCATGCGCAGCTTTTGTATAAAATGTGCCCGGCGAACGAAAGCGAAATCAGTCAACGATCTGCAGACAAACGAGAGGCACACATTCAGTGCCGACAGTGAGTGAAGTGAAAGGATATTCCAGACTTCCAGACATACAGACTCTGCAAATTGCATAAGGATTATCGAAAAAGAAACAACACCAAAATTTGGATTAATTTAACTCAGCATTAAAAAGGTGAGTAAGAGTGAGTGAAGTGAACTCAAGTGAACCCAGAGTGCGCACTAATTACAATTAGTTGCGTTTAAAAGTATGGACGGATACTACATAACATATAATATAATAATATGAAGAAACTGCTGGTCAAGAGCGTACGCTGCCTCCTCCGCGATCATAAAGCCAATTGAAAAAGCAAAAACTTTCACTGCGAAAACAAAGGAAAAACTTTAATTTTCCACACCCAGCGATCAGCGATCTGCGATCGGCGTTTAGCATCGCTTACGAGCATTTCTCGCCAAAAGAAAACGAAAAGCAAACGAACAAAATGCTTGCCGGTAATTTGCAATGCAACGCTGCACACAACTTCCGCTCGAAAAGCAGAGCTCACAGAGCTGAGCGGCTCCCAATCCACAAGATTCATTTACATAATCCGTAGATACATTTGGAAGGCACTCGAAAAAACTTAAAAAACGATTTAAATGGTAAAAGAAAGGTTTTGAAATCAGGAAATATATCAAACCATTTTTTATGATATCTAAAAGAAATTTACGCAAATTACTTATCAGAATCTAGAAATGACTTGAAAATTACAAATTTCTTAAACAAGTTCAAAAGTTAACAGAGAGTCAACAGTGGAAATCTCAACTCTACTAGGACTTGAAGTTAACATAGGGAATTTTGAGTCTGTGAGGATGTAAAGCTAAAAGAGGGAATTTCGCGTCTGTGAGGATATTTAGCTAACAGAGATTTTTCTAAAATTAATACTAGAACACTTTCTATAATATTATTTTGTCTTTTTATTTTTTTTTTATCATGAATGAATGAATAACTAGAAATGGTTTATTTTAAATTGAAAATCTTAAGCCTTTAAATCTTCCTCAAATTTATAAGTTAGATAACATAACCAGGAGTTTTTGGTTAAAGTGTAGCGATCTTTGGACTAAATCCGCCCCCGCCACCAACGCATACGATCCCCAACTCCGGTGACATAACTGCAATGCAAACGACCATAAAAAGCGCAGAAAAGCAGAAAAGAAAAGCGAGTTTATTTTTGTACAAGCAAAGATACACGAAGCGGAAAGCGGCTGTCAAGGCGAGAGATCAACTTGAGCGATGGTCGCGTAGTCCGATTGTAGTCCGTAGGCTTGCCAAATCCAGAGAAAAATTACCTCATAAATTACAGGGAGCTCAGCCTCTCTTTCTCGCATTTTGAAAGAAAAGTAACGTACAAAATCAAGCAATTAAGTGCGACGGTCTGCGACCTCCAATGAAAGTAAAAGTCTTATACGGAGTGTGAGTCACGGTGAAGATTTCGTGATGCGGACCGGTTTCTCGGCTTCGTTATGGATTGGTTAAGCCAAAGATGGCAAGAGGGATAGGTGGATAGGTGGAGAAATGTAAACTGGCACAATGACTCTCGGGGTAATGGTGTCAAGCCTGGCCGCTGTTATGTCATAACCGATCATGATCATGACTAAAAGCCATTTAATATTATTTCCAGTCGAAATAAAGAGCGAAAAAATAACGAAACATTTTGATTTGTTAATAAATTAAATTAATAAACTGTAACTGCGTAATATTTCTCTAATCAATCATCCTCTCTCCCGATCCTTGCAGATCTCCACAATGAGAATAAGAGCAAGCCTGTTGGCAGTTGTCCTGCTGGCCACGGCCTCCCTGGCCGAAGATTCGAGCTGGGGCAACGAGTGGGCGCCCATGGAGGATGCCAAGCCCAGTCGCCGTTCCGTAGACACCAAGCCCGCCGACACAGCCGACATCCAGGGACGCTACCTGGTCCACGAGTCCATCCAGAGCAACAGCACCACCAGCCAGATCGACGAGGTCATCGAGCAGCTGATCAACTCCCGGCGCGAGGGTCGCAATCTCGGCGAGTACGACGCCGTCTATGCCGACGGAAACATCGACCAGGCCCTGCAGCAGGGAAACGACCTGCAGGCCCGTAATCTCATCCGGGACAAGCTGTGCGGTCTGGGCCTGATGAGCTGCGACGTGGAGGAGAAGCGTCCCTTCTACTCGACCATCTATGCCCAGGGCCCACCGCCGCCGTCCGGCTTTGGCGGAGGTCCTTATGGTCCCGCCAAGCCCATGCCGCCACCAAGCTACTTCAGCGGTCGCCCGCCCATGGGTGGTCCTCCTGGTGCTCCCCTGAACTCCTTCGGACCTCCACCCAGCTCCCTGAACTCCTTTGGACCGCCCCGCAAGGTTGGCTACGAGGGACCCTACAAGCCAATGTCTGGACCTTACCGCCCCACCGGACCCGGTGGCTACCTGGAGCATCCTCCACCGTCCGCCATTGATGGCAGCAATGACGGCATCACCTACACGAAGCCCCCACCAGGCGCTCTGATCTACGACAGCAAGCCACCAGGACCCATCTACACCGGAGGCCCTTCTCTGGGAGCCGGACCCGTTTTCACTGGCGCCTCCAACGGAGTTCCCCCGTACAACTTTGAGAATCCCGAGGGCGGCATCCAGGGTGCCAGCTCTGCTCCCAACGGTTTCTACTCGCAGCAGTCCTCCGCCTCGTCGTCGTCTGCCACTTCCTCCAGCACCAAGGTGGTGGTGGGAGCTCCCCTCGATGCCGGACTCCAGCAGCATGTGCACCATCACTACCACCACGTGGAGGGCGGCGAGGGAGCCAAGGTGCCCAGCGTGCCCATTCCCATCGGCGCTGGCCAGACCATCAACACGGACTTCAGTGCCCTGGCCCAGTCCTCGGCCACCTACACACCCTCGGTTCAGAGCTCCTCCGGATCCAGCTACTCCCAGTCGAATGCCTTCAACGCCGGCTTCAATGGCGCCTCTCAGGGCGGACTCCTCTCGCAGAGCGGCTTCGGTCTCTCCCAGAAACCCACCGGTGACCTGTACAAGCCCAACTCCGGTGATCTGTACAAGCCCAGCTCCGGAGATATCTACAAGCCGAACTCTGGACTGGGCAGCTTTGGCAACAGCGCTTCGGGCGGATTCGGAGGATCGCCCAGCTCCAGCTATCACAGCCAGAACCCGGACTACTACAAGAAGGAGCTGCAGGGCGGAGCCTCCAACCAGTACAACGGCATCTCCGGTGGCTACCAGGGACAGGGTCAGTACCAGGGTGGCTATGACACCTCCCGCCAGCAGATCGTGGACTGCCAGTGTGTGCCTATCTCCCAGTGCCCGGCCGCCGATCGTATTGGCCGCAAGGACGACCTCATTCTGCCCATCGATCCCCGCAACCTGGGCAGGGACATCGAGGCTCTGAGTGACGAAGTGGCTGCCAGCAATGCCACCGCCTCTGAAGATGCAAAGAAGGCCGAGGATAAGTCGGACAAGGATGACAAGAAGCGCTCGCGCCGCCAGGCCAATGGCGAGCAGAAGGACGACGAGGCCAGCGATCTCTCGCTCGATGCCCAAGGGGTAAGTTCAAGTAGACTCTCTCCCTCTCCGGAGGATCCTAGTTTAGGTAGAGCCCGACTAATGCCAAATCACACATGGTTCACACGGACCACTAATCGAGTTCTAGCCAAGCTCCCACACACACACATCCAATCAGTCAATCAACCAAACAATCAATCAACCAACCAATCAATCAACCAATCTGACAACTGCACCCATCGTTCAACGCTCCAAGCTCAACTAAAAAAACCCCTAGCCGACTCCAGAGTGCAAATCGGATCAGATTAGATCAGTAACTAATCCCAGAACTAATCCCAGAGCTAACCAAGCACGACCTTTGTGACCGCACGCCTGCAACCCGCAACCTGCATCCAGAAACCGGAAAAGCAACTCCACCTCTAGCGTCTGTTCTTCTGTATTTCCCCTCAAAAAAAAAAAACTAAATAGAGACAAGCGCCGCTTGGAGGATCTCCCTTAGCTTTGCCCGCCCTCCAGGCCATCGAGCTGATCCAGCGGAAGGTGCTGCCCACCTATGGGGTGAGCTTCGGCCTGCCCTATCCCTCTGGGGGCTACGGAGGCTATCCCTCGAATGTCCTGGGCGATCACTATCCCGCCCAGAACCCCTACTTCGGTTCAGTGGGCCCGAATGGCCTGAATCTCGGCCTGGTGAATGTAAATCCCCTGGTGTCGGTGCAGGTGGCCAAGACTGAGTACGGCGAGAAGGTGGTGAAGCCGCTGGTCAATCTCCATGTCACCCCGAACGCGAATCTCATCCAGAAGGTGGGAGACTTCTTCAAGCGGAAGCCCACCGAGCAGTACAGCACCCATTACCACCACCACGACCACTACAGTGGCTACGAGCATCACGATTACGAGCACCATGGCCACCATGACCACCATGACCACCATGACCACCACGACCATCACTCGTACTCGCCCTACTATGGGGGATCCGCTCCTGGTCCCCACTACAGCGTGGAAATGGTTCCGAGCACTCCGATCTTTGAGTACCACAGCGGCCCGTCGGCCCCGGCCCAATACCATCACCACCACGAGGCGTCGCCGTCGCCCTACGAGAGCTCCTTCAACTCGATTTACCCAGGATCGGGTCCTGGCCCCGACTTTGGCGGCTTTGGGGAGTACTCGCAGCACGTGGAGCGAAGTGCCAATTTGAGCAGCAGCAGTCCTGAACCAGCCAGTTCCAGTCGTCGTGGCAAGCAGTTGAACCTGGGACCCCTGTACAGCATTCCCACGCCGGCTCCTGGCGAGGCGGCTGGCAGTGATCGGGTCACCTTTCCCAGGGATCGCAGGCGCAGAAGCCTCGAGGATGGTGTGTGGGCGGGAGCAGCTCCTGAGGAGCAGGTAACCATGTGTTGATCAAGGCAAATCGCGGACGGCTTTCACTTCTATTTATTCTCTCTTAATATCTCGCTAATCTCTCCCTTTCCCTTGATATTTTTAGCGCGCTTACTATGGCAACCGTCCCGTGGAGAAGACCTGTCGCATCAACGAGGTGTGCTGCCGCCGTCCCCTGCGTCCTCAGGCTCCTCCCCAGCAGCAGCAGCTGGGTCGCTGCGGAGTAAGGAACGCCGCCGGCATCACTGGCCGCATCAAGAATCCCGTGTACGTCGATGGAGACAGTGAGTTCGGCGAGTATCCCTGGCACGTGGCCATCCTGAAGAAGGACCCAAAGGAGTCGATCTACGCCTGCGGCGGCACCCTCATCGATGCCCAGCACATCATCTCGGCGGCCCATTGCATTAAGTCGTAAGTTTTGGAATCTTTAAAGTGAATCCAATCGGAGGATTAACCTCCCTCTCTCCTCCTTCCAGTCAAAACGGTTTCGATCTGCGTGTGCGTCTGGGCGAATGGGATGTCAACCACGACGTGGAGTTCTTCCCGTACATCGAACGCGACGTGGTCTCCGTGCACATCCATCCCGAGTACTATGCCGGCACCCTGGACAACGATCTGGCCATCCTGAAGCTGGACCAGCCCGTGGACTTCACCAAGAATCCCCACATCAGTCCCGCCTGTCTGCCCGACAAGTACTCCGACTTCACCGGCGCCCGTTGCTGGACCACCGGCTGGGGCAAGGATGCCTTCGGCGAGCACGGAAAGTACCAGAACATCCTCAAGGAGGTGGATGTGCCAATCCTGTCCCACCACCAGTGCGAGGCCCAGCTGAGGAACACCCGTCTGGGCTACAGCTACAAGCTGAATCCAGGCTTCGTTTGCGCCGGCGGCGAGGAGGGCAAGGACGCCTGCAAGGGCGATGGCGGTGGTCCGCTGGTCTGCGAGAGGAACGGCGTCTGGAATGTGGTGGGCGTGGTGTCCTGGGGCATTGGATGCGGCCAGGTTAACGTGCCCGGTGTCTACGTGAAGGTGTCGGCTTACCTGCCCTGGATCCAGCAGATTACCCAGAGCTATCAATGATTAACGGAGCAGCAGGAGGAACAGGAGGAGCAGCAGCAGCCCGAGGTGACTGCTTACCATGCACACACCGCAGACACCATTGAAGCAATACCCGATGATGCCGCCGCCTCCGACGAGTTCGTTTTCCACTTCTGAACGAAGCCATCGCTCAACCCCAACACTTGTACAGTGCCTCGATTGTGCTGCATTCGTCATCGTATTTATCAGCGCCGTCACATTTATTTATTACGAATGTTTCTTCGACTACCTGTTATGCTGCCGACCTTGTTATATTGTTAAACTTATTACGCGCCCTCACGTCACTTCATCTCAGTTGTTGCCCACTCATTAGCGACCCACGGATTGTTACTTACCTTAATTGGCGACGGAGACGCACAAGCCCTCCTTTGTTGATATTAATTGTAGCTTGTATCTTGTACATTTGAGTTCCGATTTTGTCTTGTAAAATAGCGTTTGTCATAATTAATTTATTTATATATTTGTAATAAATTAATAATTATGTATTTAAATAAAATAATTTATATAAAAAAACTTGTGAAAGTATTTTTTTTTGTACTTATAAAAAAGCAAGTAGGAAGCTACAGTTTAGAGTACGCAAAGCTTTCGTTTATGGTGGCGAAATGTGCTTGAAAATGTTGCTAAGCAATTATTACAAAACGCATTATATTTTTAGGTTTTTACACTCTCAATTTTATGCAAGCGAGAAAGACGCAAGTTTGTCGTTTGCAGCAAAATGGCTTGCATATTGCAATTCAAATGTACGGCCGCTCCGCATCTTAGTGATAATATTGGTGTTTGGCCAAATGTACTTATATTTTGAGAGAATGCTATTATTATGTATTTTATTATTTTCTGGAGAAATATAGTTTTGTATTATATATGCAAGTGGTACAAGGTGCAATTAAACTAAGTAAATATCACAGATAAAGCTATTATTGTCTCTGACAAAGTTAACTTAATTAAAAAATCGCCACTTATACAGACAGATGAACATTCTGAATCCATTCGCCTGGTGATCCTAATCATGAGTATACATAAATACATATGTACCTTGCGCAGATGGTATTTGTTTGCTTGCAAGTACCTAAGACATAACAAGTATCAAAGAAAACTGAAGCCATCTTCTTGACTGTACATTACCTTGTTTAATCCCCTTATTAATATTTTGTTCACCGGCCATATACAATATTCCAATTAAAATAATATTATATACTTTTTAATTGAAAAGCCCAGACTTCCCCTGTTTGTAAATTACAAAATTGCGCCCGCTAGTTAATCTGACAGAAAGCGTAATCCCCTTAAAAAAAGGCTTTCCCTGCATCGTTGCACGGCTGAGGCCATCAAAGGCGCCACTTTAAGTTCAATTACAAACTAGTGCAGCACATAAAATGCAAATTAAATTTTAAACATTAACTAACCGGAGGAGGCCGACCACTTTACACTGTGTCCGTTTGGTCGAAGAAATAATAAAAACAAGCGTGTCGGCGAGGCATTAAAAGACGCCACCGAATCTTGGACCCCAAAGCTGCTTCCTCGATGTGATGGATGCAGTGGGATTTTCGGGCGTAAAGGTGCCTGGGAGTAACCAGCGGAGTGTGTATCTGGTGTGGACCCAACTCCACGACGTGGGCAGAGCCATTCAAATAGCCCAAAAGTATGAAAATCATAACATGCCCATCGTCAGTTAAATTTAAAAACCGCAACCGACTTTCCGCAACTTGAAAAACTTTCTGCTCGGCTGGCGCCTCTGAGAGACTTATAAATTGGCCACCGCCATCGATGCAGAAGCTCAATGCAGTTCCAGCAGCGCCAGCGAGATGTACGACAAAGGATTACGCTCTCTCCTCGGCCAGCTGGTGTTGGGTAAGCCGGTTCAAAGGGTAAAGATAAAGTGTTGATCAGTGATATCCGATGTCCGTAAAGTGCAAAATATCTTAATTTCCACGTAAGATTTCAAAATGTGATTTACAGAATATAATAATGGAAACTATTAGGAAAAAGTTTCTGGAAAATGCCGTGTTTACAGGAGCAACATTGCATCCGGCTTATGATTTAAATTACAAAGTCTATAATCAATATCCCTAACATCTCCTATTCCCCTTAGTGCTCCTCTTGGCCCAGGTCATGGGACGCCTGCACAAGCGGAATGGCTACCATTACAGACCACAACAGCCTCCACCAATACACCAGGGTGGATACTTCGAGCCCCATCATCCCGCAGTGGAGCCTCCGGAGCCGGAGAAGCCTCAGCACACTCCTAAAAGCTACTACAGTCAATCGGGAAACAGTGGAGGTGGCTCGTCTTCCTACAAGAGCTCCGGTGGCTATAGCATAGGCAGTGGCCTTCGATCCATAGCCCAGGGATCCGCAGATCAGGCGCACAGTGCAGTATCCAATCAGCATGCAGCAGCAAAGCAGGCTGCCTACATTGCCCAAAATACTTTGGCACAGGCTGCATCCCAGGCGGCGGCCACTGCTCAGGCGGCGCTGGTGGGTAAGCAGGTGGTGCTCCAAGAGCTGGAGCAGCAGGCGGCCGAGGCACAGCGCGCCCTCTCCCGGGAACTGGAGCAGCTGAAGGCGGCCAAGATCTCCGCCAAGTTGGCCCAACAAACGGCCCAAGCAGCCCATCACCACATCTCCGTGCTCACGGCAGCCGTTAACAATGCCAAATCGGTGGCCGAACAGGCGGAGCAAACGTCCACGGAGGTGAACAACCAGCTGGCCTCCCAATCCACGATGGTGGGCCAGTCCAAGAACCGGCTGGAGCAGGTGGAGGAGCAGTTGCACCAGGCGAGAGTGGACTATGCGGCCACCAAGGAGTCTGCCATCAAGGCGTCTAATTCCGCAGCTGCAGCTCAGGTGAATGCCTCCAAGGCGGCCCACCATGCCACACTAGGACTGCACGAGAGCACCAACCAGGACCACGAGGGGCAGGAGTCAGGCGGACAGGAGGAGGAGTCTTATGACGAGCATGTGGATCCCAGTGGCGGAGGACTGGGTCACACGGCCGGAGGAGAGGACCTAAACGATCATGTCAGGACGCCCTACCAGTGAGGGATTATCAATTACCAATACACAAGTTCATTAAGTTAGAAATAGTTTACAATTTATTTATGTAAATAAATGGAACACATTCAAGTCAGACTTACGTGGCTGTGACTTGTCGGCAGATTAAAGATTTTAAGCATTAATAATATTTATTTCACATACCCAATGGTGGTTATAGGCATTAATCTATATCTATATTCTTCCTGACGCTATAACTCCAGAACGCACTAACCGATTTTCACGGTTTTGCATTCGTTGGAAAGGTCTCGGGCTCCGTGAGGTTTATAGAAAATTCAGGAAAAATTCAACAGAAAAGCGGGAAAATCTTTTTTACATACAGCGCCATCTCTGATACATAGCATGCGTGATACAGTGGTTGACAGCTACTCCTTGTTCTCTGATCAGTTAATTTCATATGACAAACCGGTATTGTGTTCACTGTGAAATTGAAAAAAAAAAGAATTAAATTTAAAAATATAACAGTTGTTGCCTGGGGACTTGGTATCATACAAATCTATTGATTCAGTTTGTGATAGCAACGAAACTGTAAATTATCCAATTAAGTTTTTAAATTAATTGGATTTGCAAGGCATGCCACCACACCATTTACAATTGAAGGTTGGAGCTCCGATAATTCTACTTTGTAACTTTAAGCCACCACGGCTGTGTAATTGTACACGATTAGCAATTAAGAAATTAATGAAAAATGTCATTCAAGCCATCATTTTGAATGGGATGTTTCGAGGCGAAAATGTGTTGCTGCCACGAATCCCTATGATTCCTACAGATGTGCCAATTGAATTCAAACGCACTCAATTTCCAATTAGATTGGCATTCGCTATGATGATCAATAAGTCACAAGTCCAATCATAATCTGTAAGTGGCTTAGATTTGGAAACACCATGTTTTTCCCACAGACAACTATATGTGGCATGGGAAAACCATCCAGTTTATTTGTGCTGGCTAAAGACGGACTAACCAAGAATATTGAACACTTCATTGCACTGAGAGTTTAATCTTTCTTTTTTTCCAACTGTTATAATTAATACAGAATTGTTGTAATTTAAAAGATATACTTTAAGTTAATAAAGATTAATTTATTAACCCAGATTAAGTATACTTTAATTATTTGCAACGCCTTCGATTATAATCCTCGCACACTTAAATATTAAATAGTTATTTTAATTGAATTAAAAAAATTGTATCTACAAAAAATATACGTGTATAAAGGTGTTGAATTTGGCCCAGGCAAAGTTCGCCGGGTCCGCTAGTTCTGTGTAAATACGAGAAAGACTTAAGGCCGATTTTTCAATGTCAGGTTGACTTTTGTCAATGAGGTAAATTTGTTGTTTACCTCATTACCTCATATAAAACAATATAAATATAAATTTGTTATCTATTTTAAATGTAAAAGGATAACCTGAAAATGAAATACTTCCCCGAAATGTGCCACGAAAGTTTTGAATTTCAGGCTGCCCCTGTTGACGATAGGCAAAAGTGTGACCACACCAATGTGCCACGAAAGTTTTGAATTTCAGGCTGCCCCTGTTGACGATAGGCAAGAGTGTGACCACACCACCTACACAGCGAAAACGCGAAAAATAGCCAAAAAATAGCTAAAAATAGCCAAAAACTGTTTAGCTATTGTCTAGCTTTTTTATAGCTGTGAACCCCCCAAAAATAGCTGGAAAACATGCTAGAAATGGCTTTAAAAAGGCTAAAAAATAGCTAGAAATAGCTAAGCAGATCCAGGAATCCTCGAGGAATCCTCGAGGAATCCTCGAGGAATCCTCAAGGAATCCTCGAGGAATCCTCGAGGAATCCTCGATCCAGGAATCCTCGAGGAATCCTCGAGGAATCCTCGAGGAATCCTCGATCCAGGAATCCTCGAGGAATCCTCGAGGAATCCTCAAGGAATCCTCAAGGAATCCTCG
>VNKF01004079.1:0-30235 GCA_008044355.1 Drosophila lacteicornis
AAAACGTCGAATTGATGGGTCATCCGCCGTACAGTCCTGACTTGGCACCAAATGACTTCTTTTTATTCCCTCACATCAAGAAGAAAATGCGTGGTCAACGATTTTCGTCGCCAGAAGATGCTGTTGAAGCATTCAAAAACCATGTTTTTGAGGTGTGTCAATCAGAGTGGAAAAAGTGCTTCGAAAATTGGTTTGAGCGCATGCAAAAGTGTGTAAATCTTGATGGAGAATATTTTGAAAAACAATAAAACTATTTTCCTTAATAAATATTCGTATTTTCATTATTAGGCCAGAAATATATGTAGCAGCCCACGTAAAATATTTAAATATTTTTTTTAATTAGGAGATACTGAGCTAACTGTTGTAATATCAGCATAGAAAAGTATTCTACAAAGTTAAACGATATTCATATTTGTAATCCGTTCTTGCTGTTGCTTTAAAATAGTCCTGGTCATCTTTGTTAGCATTCTCTTAGGTCTAATATCGGAGAAATTAATTTTGAAATTCTTTGTCTAAGCCCAGAACCATTTTTCATGGTCTGCCCGTGGAAATGCCCCGACGTGAGGATATAATCATTCCCGCCAGATTCCTTAAGGAACTGAACGAATATTACGACTCATTACATAGTTTTCGTGATATTCTACCTAAACTCTTGTTCTTTATTTTAGATATAGAAGGCACACATAATTTGTTTAATTTTGTCTTCCTTATTTGTTCTACGGTCACCACTGTGCGAGGTGCGATTTAAGCACTCTTCTGTTCATAAGCGTGAAGCTAAGAGTTTCCACACGTTTGCTCTCTGTTTGGCTCTCTTAGAGCCACTTGTTGGGAGCCGCATGGCAGTCAGCTGTGCGAAGGTACTCTCTTTGTCGTTAAGCAGTTGTATATTTAGTCGAAAATATGCTATAGTGAGCGAGAGAATACAAAAGAGAAATGCATACGGTCGCCGCCTGCTTTATTCTCCTTACCCGCTAACAATAACATTTTCCCATTTTAACCGAAAGTAGTGATGCCGTTCTAGTCTTTTTGTAGTGAAACGGTGACCTTTATTTCGGCTTTTTTTTTCCTTTGAAAAATAATTTTTTTCGTACAAATGTTGATATGTATAAATATTTACATATAACAGGCCACGAAAGATCTTAACCCCATAACCGGAATGCCACAGGAACTGCAAAATGAGGTTATGTATTGTGCAATTTGTGTGTCATTTAGGACCGAAAAAATATGTGTACATATACAGTCTTAGAAAAAATAATAGAAACTCCCAACATGTTGGCGCTTTGAACTTAATTATTAATTTTTCGTGAAACTTATACGTAGGAATTATACTACATTTCATTTGTTATTCAAAATACTGTATTTCAGTTTTGATTTCATAAAAATATCTTCTGAGATATCGACGCTATAGCAGATACAAAAAACGTGGAGAGAATAATAGAAACCCGCTGCATTTTTGTCCAAAACTTTGAGTGAATTTATGAAAATATTTTTATATGACATTTATTTGGATATTTTCGGACAAAAGAAGTCATTTATTATACATTCTAATGGCGTTGATCAAATTGTAAGCATGATTTCAAACAAAAATATTTTTTAAAATTATTTTTCTGTAAAATTAAAACAAAAGACTATTGATTTTAATAAACTTTTTATTTGCATCATTCTAACACTAAGTTTTTATTGATTTTTTAAATTATTTTTAATTTTTTTTCTAAAACACTCAAATAACAAGCAGACAATTCAATAAACAAATTTTAAGGAATATATACCATTAAATTGTATGATACACGACTTGTTATGCCCTAAACAATATAAATATCAAATAATCAAATACCTGGTATCTGGAAAAATCGGCTGTAGTACTGTTATCTTACCAGATATTTTTATAAAATCTAAACCTATGTAGTACACAAAAAATTAGTAATTAAGCTCCAAACTCCAACATGTTGGTTGTTTCTATTATTTTTTTCGAAGACTGTATGTACATACATATGTGTCTAAAAAAAGGGTGGCATCACTGACAGAATGTTACCCGCTAACCTAAACGAATGTGCACTGTTAACGTTTCGACTCGCTGTCCGGCAAATTAAAGAGAAAACTCGGCCTGACGGATACGGATCGTTCGGAGTGCGCGCGGCGTTTCAAACTCAAACTAAATTGATTGTTTCTTTTCGCTTTTTGTTCGCATTCTTCCCGCTTCGCAAGTGCCAAAAATAATAAATAAATAAAATAAAGAAAATACAATACAGAAAGTGGAAATTTCAGAAAGTTTTGAGGATTTATATCCGCACCAACATGGAAATTAATAATATTTATAAATAAATAAGTTGTGCTTTATTTGTGTGAGTTCTCCCTTGCGGTGTTTACGCTGGCCTGGCCATGTGCAAAAATTAAGTTTCCCAAAAGCAAAGAGTCGAAAACGACCTCCGAATTCCACTGATAAGGTGTCGGCTTATCAGCTTCAATAGTGCGAAAATAAAGAGAATAAATTGTGTCCCCAGGAAGCTACGGAGTACAAACAAAGAGCAAAAATTGAATCATCGGAATATTCCATGTAAATATATGCCAGCCTTTGATTGTTCACTTTCCTCTCTATATATTTTGTGCCAAGCAATTTACAAGTACAAAAAACTCAGCGAATATTAAAAATAGGTATGTTCAGGTGTTGTGTTTTCCATAGCCAGACTGTTAATACTAAAAGTCAACGTTGAGTAATATATTTATTTATTTTCTCATACGTCTACTACTGATAAAATGTTGCTGCAATTCGTGACGTCACTGCGGTGTGCTTTATCAATTATTGTCGGATTCCGCTTAAATTATCAATACGTACTGTTTGTTCTGTTCGCTGCTTTGAAGCAATTTATTCTGATTTTTTATATGTTTAAATTGCTTACAGTAAAAAATATACATTTATCTGTAGGTAAATAGAAGATTTTGTTCGATTATTAGAATTTGTTATGACGTTAGATTACGTTATTTGATTTTATATAAACTAACACAAAGAGTGTATAAATTAAAAAGAGGAGGCGGATGAAAAAGGATGAAGAGAAGCCAAAACCAATCATTTTGCAAAAAAGGTTGCGCAAAGACACAGCTCGATGAGCATTATTCAGTCGGAGCATGTCCACCCAATTCTAAGCTGTCGCAGGCCCAAAGTTAGGACTCAAATAAATACAAACAAAGTTTATTGGTTTTAAACTAGCTTTGGCACGTCATTGCAGTAGTATTTCGAGCAAAGGGCTCCTCCTGCTCCGGCTTCCATTGCTCGAGATATGTAGGTGGTGCAGTGTACTTATTCTATCAGGCGAGCGAACAATAAAATGCCGTTTGGGACCAATTGAAAAATGGGTGTGTAGTGTATTGTAGTACCTCACTCGTCTCCACTACGCTCCGCACCAGTCCCCTCCTCCAACCGGCGGCCCATCCACCTGCTGCGCGACTTTTTCTGCATATTTTAAGCGCGCCTGCCAATGAAACATGCCAAAAAAACACAGAACTACAAGTCAACTTGGGTCAGGCTATATGTATGTATGCCTTGGGGGAATGGGTCGGGTGCGAGGCCCGCGAGCTGCCAGCGTTTCTCCTTTTATTCGCGGCGATGGTGCCAAGAATGCAATGGCGGCGCGCGTTTCCGAGTCCGTCGCTGTTTTGGGCCAATATACAGTACTCAGTCTACCCACGGATGGCCAGAGCAGAAGTGTTTTTGCATAGTGCAGGGCGAGTATACTTTGCAATTTTGCTGAATATAAAACTAACAAAAAATCAATACTTTCCACTTGACACTGAAATTATTTGTTCGGCGTTTGTCTTTTATTGCTTCCTCTCCACGTTCCACAACATAAAAATGTATTGCAGAAGAAATGTTGTTCGGCTTTTTCGGTTTTGGAGAATACAAACAATGTGTAATTTGATTAAAAGTTTTAGTTGGGGTTAGGTGCGAATCATGCCCGATCATTTCAGTCTAATCTTATTTTGATAACCTTAGAAAGGTAAATATTTATCATACACGCGGAACGCCGGAAGTTGACAATCAAGCGATTATCCTGGTATCTAATCTGCTGGAAGTCGCAAAAACTGAAATACGTGATGTACAAATATCGCAGGGGGAATAATATCTCTAACCGGATAGTCTATTAGAATCGCGTCAACCGATAAAGATACTATATTTTATCTTACTTGTGATACCGATACTACTGAGCTTATGAGTTTACTGCTTACGGTAAAAGGGTATAAGGATATTATAAGTTAGTGCCAACCAAGAATGTATGTAAGCGGCGTTAGGAGGCATCTCAAACCCCATAAAGTATATATATTCTTGATCAGCATCACCAGCCGCGTCGATTTAGCCATGTCCGTCTGTCCGTGTTGGTAAATAGATCTCAGACACTATAAGAGCTAGAGTTACCAAATTTAGTGACAACATTGGGACCTGTTGCACGCAGATCAAGTTTGATTTAAAATTTGGCCACGCCCACTTCCGCCCCCGAAAATCATAAAAAACGTTATATAAGCTATTTCCGTGATTTCCGGGTTAAAGTAAATAGATATAATAAATAAGTAAGCATTCGCGGACGTGTTCTGAAAATTTGAGTTAAATCGGATTGTAAACAAGCAAGTTATTAAACAATAAAGTTTCTGTGTATGCTTATTCTTCTTGTTGAAGCTACGTACTCAGACACGCGAAAAGTGTTCCGTAGCATTGAGTCAAAACGAGAGATCAATAGTCACCCTCGCGCTCTATCGTACTGCTTAGGAATACTTTTCGGGTGTCTGAGCACATAGCTTTTGAGAGAGAGTGGGTGTTGCTCAACATGTTTCTATCAACTTTTGTCTTCATTTCTCAACATTTTCTTTTTTCCATGTTCATGTGCTATTTAATTTCACCCATAATGCTTTGGGTACCGGGTATCTCACAGTCGGTCACACTCGACTGTAGCTTTCCCACATGTTTTGTTATAATTTTCTGCTGCAACAGTGTATTAATTATTTAAAAACACTTAAGAATATTAACTGCTTTATTTAACAGTAGCCAAAGTTTCCTCAGTTATATCAAAACAATACATACTTTCGCCTTGCAAAATATCACCATTTTTACAGAGAGAGACAATCGAATAATAATAAAGAAGAGAAGCACCAGAGTTGCGGTTAATCAGGGGATAATAACCTCTGCCTCCGAAGCAAGGCGAGTGGAAAGAAGGCACCAAATGCATCAAAGTGCCACCCAGACAAACCACGAGTACATAACATGATAATCATGGTTGCTGGCGACAATGATGATGATCACCATGATGATGAAAAGGCAGCCACCGCAGCCCTAAGTGAAGAAGAGTTCAGTGCATCGGAGGGCAACTGCATGATTGGAGTATTTTTTGTGCTGCCAACCAAGAGGAGAGCCGAGCCGAGCAGCTCATGCCCCAGCGGATGCGTTCATTTAAGTTCTAGTCACAAAAGGGTTACCGCTGACCAGTGACGTAGAATTGAGTTTTATAGTTTCGGCGGGGCTTATTACTCTTTTTCGTTTGTGTGCCTGACTGTCCGAGTTATGCGGAAATTAATGCGAAATTGGGTCCATACACAGACACCATGCACAGGCCATTTTTAGACCAGAGACACCGCCCTGTTTCAGCTGCAGCAATAGCTGAAAGAAAAACCAGGCATTAATTGTCAACAAACATGCGTCCCGTGCTTAATGCGCGCTGCCCCTGGTCTCTGGGCGCATGCATGTGCGAAAATAATTGCATTTCGCCATTAAAATTTAATGCAAATGCTCGACACGACAGTCGGTCGCAGTCCTAGAAGCCAACCAATGGCCGCTTTGTCCAGGTTGGGCACGTGTGGTTCGGCTCGAATTGGTTTGGTTCGAAGGAGGAGGCAAAAATGGGGGCCCACCAAAACATGTGTAATAATCGGCAGGTGTGAAAGTGGAAACTTTATTTCCGTGGTAACCGAATATGTTTTCACTTTCAATAAAAGGGTGTGCACTCTCTTAATAAAACTTCCTAATTATATTATGTTCCAGACTGGATATTTAATATTTTGAGAGTTTTAAACACGTTTTTACTACACCGATTATCCACTTTTCCTTATATGCTTTTTAAATGTGCTTAAACTTCGGATGAAGACCTTATAAAGTAATTTGTTCGAGCCGGGAATCGTTTCCCATAATTGTAATCCTAAACCAGATATGAAAACCACCACGATGACTGGTAATTTAAACAGTCTGTGACTTTGTCGAGACGCTTCAAATTCTTAGACGGCAAGTGGCCCGACAATTTGATAGATGTTTATATGTATGGATATATCTTTTGAGTCAGCAATATACAGACGTATTTTTGACTGTGCTTGCGTTCGAGGAAAATTCTATATTGAAACTTGCACTAGAGAAAATGTCTGTTTGGGAGCGAGCTCAATGTCACGAAACACCAGTACCGATAGTCCAAATAGTAAATACTGTGACTTTATGTTTTTATTAATTGGCTTAGAGTTAACTAACTTACTTAACTTACTAATTTTTTCCGAACCATTTTGAACCTTCCATGAAACCTATGTTTACTTAAATGAGGTTCTAAATAGGTAAATCTTAAATAATAAGGTTTAAGATGTTTATTATCCTGAAAAATGGTTACCATTTAAAATTTCAATGCCTTTTTTTTAGAATATTAAGGATTTGTACTTACTATTTTATCGTTATTGACCTGTGTTACAAAATCCGTAGAAATTGTTCTACCAAAGTCAGAAAAGTCCGTAATCCATTTGACTTTTTCCAAAACCTTTTGAACTTGGGCATTATTGCTACTCTTTCGCTAAAAATGGCATAAAAACAACAAGCAATTTGCATCGAGTTGCAGATCGTTCGGTCTGTCAAAGGCGTGTCGACACGTTGCGGATTTCCCTTCACAGACACTACTGCGCACTTCCAAATCAATTAAAAAGTCGCCAATGAGATCTCATTGCACTTTGTGAGTGCGGGCCGGCGATTGAAACCAAAGTGCGCAACAAACACGAACTTACGAGTGTGAAAACAAAGTAGTTCTCGCCCTGAACGTGTTTCCCAAAACATATGATTAGGCTAGGCAACGTGAAAATATATTACCGAATATCAGATTACTAGGAAGGCCATTCGAAATATTATTATCTGTCTCATTGCGCACTCCGAGTGTACTTCATGTTAAAAGCAATTAAGGCGAAAGCTCCTCTCATTTCATAAATCTATAAAGTCGGAAAAAACCATCAAAGCGGGCATATATTTAATTTAATAGCCCACGGACACGGCACATAACCTATCCCTAGTCAGTCCGGTGTACCCTTAGTCCCAAAAGACCAATCCCTCTCCCTTTCCCCGACTGCACGGCCTCAACGCACCGCACTATATAGATACTTTGTGTATGCATCTATGCCCCTGGCAGACAATAAAAACTTAGCTATGTAACAATACTCTTCCAGCAGTTTGAAGGGCAAGGCACGGCGTGTTTAGTCCCTGTCACCCCCTCAAAACAGCCCTCCAGAACCTGGTTAATTGCTCCTGTCGCCAGACGGACACGGATTGGGTGGCAGGGAGGCAAGTTTGAGTGGTGCACTTTTAGAGAGTGAAACCAACTGCAGAGCATAAAATGTAGAATATGTAATTTAATAATAGCACTATCCTCGCAATGCATGAGTCATGCTAGCAACCCAGGAGGCTATACTAAGTTAATAAAACGATTTTTAAAATGGCTTGTAAAGCTTTTCGTAAGATTATCATTAAATTTCTTGTTTTAAAGTCTCACTCCTACATAACTACATATCCTACATATCCAGACACAGAGTAATCTGGAAAGGGCAAATGGCAACAAAGTCCTGGGCGTCTACTCCTCCACAGGCAAGCAGCTGCTGCCAGGCGGCGTCGGCAAATGCTAATTTTACCCAAAAACCGATAGGAAAATAATATTTTCTAGCAAGGAATCAAAGAAGGGCGGGATGGATACAGAAAGACCTCGGTTTATGGTTGGAATATTTTTCATGCATATGGCGCTAAAATGTTGTTGTTTAATTTTTTTTTTTTTTTTGCCTTTATGAGTACAAGGGCTGTAAAATGATTTTATTTTTAAAAGGGCGATTGGTTGAACTATTCAGTAAAATAAATCAATATTCAAAACAGAGACAGCCTTAACTTAACTCTTGTACAGATAATTTTGTATGTTTTCATTTAGCCTGTTCCTGCCTGCTACATATGGACTGGACGGAATGTCTTTCTCAACTTGAACGAACGAAGATCGATGACTGATCGATGCCCCTATAATTCCAATTGTCTTTACTTTTCCACCGCAGTGTACTTAAACTTTGTCCCTCTGCCATTGTAAGCAATTATTTCCCGGGTTTCCGCTGCTTTCTTCCCATTAAATTAATTTATTGCAATTGTGTTATTGTGTTGTTTTTCCGTTCATGTGTGGTGTTCTTTTGTTTTTTGTTTGACCAACACACATTCTGTTAAGTGTTATTTTCGAATTTGCCATTTGCTGTTTTGTCTAATTTTATTTACTTGTTTCTTCCACCATTCTGGTGTTTTTTTTGCTGGAACCCGAGCACACGGTTTGACATAATTGAATAAAGCAATTAGGGCTGTCGAATAACAACAATTGCTAAATCGCTGCGATCTAATCAAATGCCAGGGGAGAGTCGTTATGGGAGCTTCTGGAAAGGTTATTTAAAAAAGATTTTTTTTCTCAATACTCCTTCTTTTTTTCTTTATTTGATTGCTAAACTCTAATCGGGGGAATCCGCATATTTTGTCTACAATAAGCTTGCTTTGTGTTTGACGACTTCACATCCGAATTCCCTCCTCAAATATCCCCTCCAGCCTGGGCCCTCTGGCTGCACCCCGTTGTGTGGCACTTAGAGAACCGCTAATATCTCTATATGCGGCTTACTTATCGTCTCCGGAATGGTTGTCTGTCTCTTTGCAGTGGCAGTTTGCTGTTCGTAAAATGTAGTTGCAATTTTCTTTATCTACTTTCTGATTTATGCAGACAAGGCGAGGCACTTTGTGATTGGTGCTTGCCTTGGCTCTTGCAGCTCCTGTGACCAGGCCCTGGACTATGGATTTTGGTCCATTCCAGTGTCGACTGCGTGCGTCATAAACACGGACAGAGTCGAGCAAATCATGAGTCACTGGAGTAAGTTGGGCGTGCGAGCACTGTTGTGTAGACCTATCTAGGCAATTTCATCTAAACTGCAATGCGCCAGAGAAGTGGCAGATGCAAATGGGCCACACTAGGCTCTCGGAGACAATGACGGGAACTCAGAGTCGGCAGGCGGTGGGACTGACAGATAGTCGCTCAAACAAACCAACCCATCCCCCTCCCAAGTGTTAGTGCAACAAGTTGTTGGCCCAACTGTACTGTGTTTATGTATTATTAGCATTTGATTTACTCATTTGCAGCTTTCTTGGCTTCTTACGACTTTTTTCTTCTCCCTTGCTAATTATTTTCATAAATATTATACAGAAGCATTGGATACACTTGAAAAGTCATATATTTCGACAAAAAGCCTTTGAGGATGATGAATATTATATTAAGTAGTAATATTTCAATAAAATGATGACCTGGGTACGAATTTGCCAATTGATTATATATGTTATTTTATTGTTAGTTCAATTTAATTTATTTAAATATTACTGAACAACAGCTACTTTTGAGTACCGGGGATCTCATTGAGAAATATAGCGTATTTTCTTGTGTACCTTACTTACTTACAACTTTTTGAATGACGCGAAATTAGCTTCTGTATAAAACTTGTTTTTCCCCTGCTGACGAGAGACTTCGCAGGCATTCCTTTCGATTCCGTTGACCCCTTCGCTTAATTATGCAGTTCTCCCGCTTGTTCCCTTATATAAATATTTCTTTGGCACTCCCTAACAAGCGCCTATTTGTCTTGTTGCAAGTTATATGCTCGATTTGAGTACTAGGCAGTTCAAAGACTCATAGATGCCTCGCATTAATAGTGCACGTATGAATCATTCCGATTGCTGATTCACCCGGAATAATAGTGCATTGAGAAAAATACTAATGTGTAGCAAATCATAACCGATGGTCTTGCAATGGTAATTGTGATGGCAAAGGAATTGGAGCAGTTGGAGGTAGCTTTTTGAGCACTCCTCCTCTTCCTCCATTAAGCGGTTTGTGTGTCAAGGGTTTTCTTCTGAAGGATTTCCCGCGAGTCGCTTTTCATTCTGAAAGTCCTCGATGTTTAAGTAACGCTATAAATGGTTTGCCATTAAGCTGCAGAAAGGAGTAGAAAAGGCTTAAAGAGCTAAAACAAGTTCGAGCCAAGAAAGGAAAATATAAGAGAATTACTATTGTTTGTAGGTGAAAGACTCTTAAGTGATAAAAAAAAAACTATACCAAAGAAGGAGTGCTTAAAAATAAAGTCAGTTTCTTTGAAGTTTCCTTCGAAGCGCTCCGTAGGAATGGTTTTTATGTTTTAAAATTTTGGTATCAATAACTATACCTAGTATCTGAAATCTGTTATTAAGTAGAAAAAAATTTCAAGGAACTATTAGATCTTATATGAGGTCTCTAGATTCTCATTTTTATGTTTTTACTCTTTTAAAATAAATTAAACCTGGGCGAATAAAATACGAAATGAAAAAAAGAATATTTTCTGTTTCTACGGTGAATGGTGTCAGCTTTTGTTATTTATGTATGTGGTAGCTGCTCTAGAGTGGTGAAAATCCAGTGGATTCTTATGAATGTGCACCATCACAGGCCTCAGAACAAAAACAAACACAAAAACTTAGTCATAGAACACACATAAATTAAAAGAGTGGAAAAGCGACCTGTCCGAGGATTTTAAGAGGGGTCTAATCTATTCAGATCCAACCCCTCAAATGCGGCAAAAACTGTCACCAACTAGTGTAATGTTGTGGAAAATTATTTTCTCGCATATTCACAAAACGATTCACATATTAAACGTAATAAGTATAATAATTGACACTAAACTAATAAAAAGTAAATTTTAAGCAAAACAGCAACTAAAGCAAACATTTTTGCAACATTTTATCTTAGCCCTACATCATCTTTATTTATTTATATTCAGCCACATGGAGAAATCGCCGCTCCCTAGTTTGGCTCGATGTTGTCAATAAAATAAACAAATGCGAAAGCAAAGCAAGAAAATATATATGGTTATATATACATGCATATATAAAGAGAAGAGCTCGCTAAAATCAGGCGCCAAAAGTATACTTATAAAAAATAAAATAAAAGAGCGTCGTGCGGCATGTTCATCGTGTTAGCTACAAACATTTTATGTTATCATTTTTTAAAATATAAATGGAATAATTAAATAATTTTGTCTGTTTTAATATTTAACGAAAAATTAAGTTTTATTTGTTGTAGATAAGAGTCAATCAACTTTCCGGGACTTATTGGAAAGTGCTCGCTTCCTTCTATTGACGCAGCGTAAATCATCCCTTTTTCATTAGGATAAACATTATATAGCTTAACTCCGGTGCAGTTAATAATATTTATGTTCATTAGGGCAACGAAAGAATTTTAATGTTTCAACTTTGTAGTGTTCTTGAAAATCAACAGAATCTAGAATGTCATGCTCCCCGAGTATCGGGTATAATTAATAATAAAGACTGGGCGAAAAAAATTATCCACTTCTGATGGCCGTCTGGTTTGTGTTCTCAAGAATATTAATATTAATTTCGAGTTGAACAATGTCTGGGCCAATGCCTTGGCATTTCACTTTTAGCGAAATTTGTCATGACTCATTATTTTTAAAATTGTGTATACATAGATAAATGTGCGACTGCAGCTCTTTGGCAAGCCAAATATTCGAATGACCTTCAGATATTTGTATGTTTTTAGCTTTTAGCTATGGCCATCTATGAGTGCTGGGGAAATGCGAATCTCAATCGATATGTGTTATCTGTTGTCATCGGATCGATAAGGGGGAGAATCGAGAATTCCCACAGGAAAACTCTCCCTTTCCGTTAGTATCTGTCGCTGGCCACAATCGTCACTGGCACACAACATGAGTTTTCGAATTCGAAACATATGTCAGCAAAGTGTATAAAAATAAAATCCCGAGTGCAAGAGAGCTAGACTAAGGAAACAACCGGGGCAGAGTCGCATGCACTCGCAGCGAGGCGTCAGAAATGGAATAACTTAGCTGCCCAGGAATTTGGGATATATGTAGATATCTAGCCGAGATGCGCATTCCATGCATAAACAAAGATACAAAAGTATCTCCGACGTAAATTGGTGTGCCTTTCAGTTATTAACAACGCGGCACTGCGAAGGGGCCGTGTCGACAGCTATTTTCAAGGACCAACAGTGCATATGTACATACGTATGCTAACTTTGAAAAAGGCAATGGACTTTCGGATTCGTGTTTTCGGTTCGCGCAGCCAGCAAAGCAGCCCTAGCAGCCATAAAAATTTCAATTTATAAACAAGCCGAGAGAATAAAAGAAAGCAGAGCTGCGCGTGTCTACACAGAAGCAGCAGCCAAAAAAACATTGTGCAGGAAGAACACATTTAGGAAGCAACAGACGACAGACAGCAAGTGGAGACAAAAGAACCAAGAACCCGAACCCGAAAGAAAAAGTGGCAACGATTCAAACAGAGACATGCCGGCATCAGTGGAGCGATAGCTGGGTGTCCCGGGTTAGAGGAAAAGATACCCAGTGCGGATATATCTCTTGCGCGTTCCAATCACGTCGGCCAATGGCATTCGCAGACATCTCACGTCTTGTTGGGGTTAGGGGCCAAGAGTAGTGGAGGGGATTATTGGACTAGACTGTGCGATTATGGGGTCCTTGCTACGCCCCGACTCCACTCCGCGTTTCGGTGTCACTTTCAAATGCAAAAAAAAGGGAAAGTGTTTGCCAAAAATACACACATGGAATATGTCTTCTTGGTTTTGAGACATTCGGATTTGCAAGGTTAACGCCATGTCAGAGGTTTCCTTGTTGAATAACAGGTGGGCTGAGTGAACATTTAGAGTATATTGTCATTTAGAGTAGATGTCTGCCTTCAAGAGAAGTTAGCTTAGTGTTCTTCTATAATATACAGCCAGTACTGCACGCGTTTCTCCTTAAAAAACAAATCTCATTGCTCGTACAAATGTCAAGTCCCTTTTGTAATATTTTCCACTTTGATAAAAACACAAAAACGATAAACCCATATCCGGTGGCTTTCCGCAATGCTCATGCTTGTATCAGAGTTTAGTTCGCCTTAATGTTGTATTTGGTGTGGGGAACAAAGGCAGTCTAACTTTTTATCGCCGTGGACTTTGGTCTTCGGTTCATCAAATGAAATTCTGCTTCTTTTAAAGCCTCGCTCCAATGCTGTTTGTTAAATTCAATCTTGTCCAGAGCCCAGCGTAACCATGTTTTTTTAATGAATAATATTAATAGGCTTAGGCTCTTATATTTAGCTTTTGGTAAACTGGTTTTGCTAACTGAATGCTAAAAACATTCAACACCTTTTTTAATCAGAAATGCGAGGAGCCGGTAAGTTTAAATATTTAAATATTCTTGTTTAGGCATTTTGAATTTAAAATTTACTCTAGATGTAGATGGAGGTCGCTTTAGACTAATTGGAGTCGTAAAAGCGTGTAAGATATTTTCTAGTTAATAATTATTAAAAAAATGAATTTGGAAATGAACATGTTGAACATTTTGGGAGTGGGAGTGAGTTTCTAGTCCCAAAAATATCGAGATTTTCGTTTAATAAATTCCACATGGCTGTGCAATTACTGTGATCTTACGCCATGTCAATCGGCTGCTATCAGTCCGCCAATCAATCCGTCAAATATTTATATTCAACTATTTATATTCACTAGAATATCGAATATTCAGTGCATAGCCCACAAACTCTCATTCTTACCTTGACCCAAAACAAGTTCCAGTGTGAAATTCCAGCGAATGCACAAAACTAAAAGCATAGCTAGAACCTATCCACCAGATACAACAATAAGCCGGCTAAATCGAGGCCGAAAGCGAAAGGGACAATTAGCAAATTGATGCTAGTAAACAGATCAGAACAACAGAACCCAATCAATAGGCATCAGTAAAATGTACAAAGGCAAAGGAAAAGGCAAACCACGCCACGTAAATGCCGCGCTGTTGTTTGGATCGGCCATAAAAGTAGGTGCACCTGTTGCTACTTTGCAGATACACAAAGTATTTTTGTGTGCGGCGAGGGCGGCGCATTCGTTTAGTATGCTGAGCGCGTGTAACTGACATTTTTGTAAACAATTAAAACTTTTTTTGTTGAGATGTGAGGGGAAAGTATAAATTTCTGCCGTTTTGTAAACTCTGAGCTGGCGTCTGCCTGCTATGGCCACAATATGTCCCTAATAACATTGGAAAATCCACGCCTTTCCTGGCGGAATTCTAATAAATTGTGGGAATTGTTAGACAAAAAAAGTACTAAAAACCAGCACGTACTGATTGTTGGTAGTAGAAGAACCCAGGGAGCTAGACTCAGGTATCTTTGACGGGCTGTAGATACACGTACCCGCATCTCCAGCTCTTCCCTTTGTCCAGCTTTCTGCCGTCTGCTCTGTTCTGACTAGAAACAAAAGGCATTTAATTAAAAACGCATTTATTTTAGGCATTCTGTTGGCGGACATTGTTGATTGTGTTGAGCTGACGCTAAAGTGGGCCAACGAACTTGCGTTTTTAATGGTTCGCCAACCAGAGAATTATAGCGGTAGCGGGGAGAATGAGATTGATGATGAAAATATATAAAAAAACAAGAAAGAGCTCTATAAGTCGAGTGCCATGGCTATGATTCTCACCACTCAAATCGCTGTTTGCTTAGTTTTAGTTGTTTTTATTCAAATAAAAGCCCTTAATCAATAATGAAGACTTTTAACGGAAGCTAGAGGGAATACGAAATAAACAGAAGGGGAAAAAAAAAATTGTTTACCATTTGTGTGTCAAGTGCATAGAAATGATCAAATACCATTTGCCATACAAATACGTATATGTATGTATTAAACAAATGCCAAATATAAATAAAATATTGAAATGGGAAGATGCCCCCGGTGATGCCGACTCTAGACTGTAATATTGCGTATTACGTATCTCTATGGATATTGCTCGTTCCGTTTATGGATGCCAAGGCAGCCAGCCCAGCCGCGATTGTTTATTATTATCTATTTGTTTCGCCTCTATATTGTTTAGTTCTGTTTCTGTTTGCGTTCCTCCTCATTTCTGCTCTCCCATTTCAGCTTGCTGCCGTTTATATGTGCAAAAAGCTCTGAAAAAAACGAGACTAATGCGAGCACTTTTACCCTATCTCGTTTAGGCACAAATTTGCATCTTTCTCGATTTAGCGAAATGACGCAACTGAGCAAAAACAGAGTTTACAAAAAATGAATATCCTACATATGGCGAGGTTATGCACATCAGCGACAGCCTTAGCTATTTGTTTTATATGACAGTTTTTATTTAGCGCCAATTCCAACCCCATAAAGTATATAACTTCTTGATCAATAGTCCAGCCTATTTAGCCATGACTGTTCGTCTAAGCACAACATTAAAATACAAACTAACATAATTTTACTTTCAAATTTTTTTGTTATACTCAACATATAATAATTAATAATAAACTTGGGATTTGGTCGGAATTGAACCCAGATCGATCTTGACAAAAGTAAGGGACTAAGACCTGTGAGCTAAGTTTATGACTGTCTGGAAATGATATTATTAAATAGCTAAACATTATGCAGTGTATTTTTCGGAATATAAAATTCGGCATCTATTGTAGCTTTTGTACTTATTTTATACAACACATTAAGCTTTTGGTAAAAGATATATCACAGTCGAACACTGAAGCTTTCTTACTTGTTAGATATCGTTTTTGGATTTTATAACCGATGATGCTAGACAAGTTTTGTTCATTAGCGAAATAGTTTTGTGCTTTAATAGGTGCGTGCTTTGAAAGTCTTCCCACCAAAGAAATTAAGTAATTTTCCCAAAATATTATTTAAATTGAAGTTTTTACGCTGCGCAGACAAAAACAAGGCTGCTAGAAAATCCTCTTAGCCTTTTTTACACACAGACAATCGATAGCAGTCGGAGCCAAAGTGTTCACACTTTCCATTCAACCAAAGCCATTGACCCCATCTGAAACACAGATACATTTAATGCTGGGACAAAAAGAAGGGAAAACTGTCGCGAATTGAGAGTGAGCGAGGAAAGCAGCTTGCGTTTAATTGCATTTTGCTGAAGAAAAGTAAAAGTCACTTATGGGAAAACTCAAACTTAGCCAGGCGATGTCGACTACGACAGGGCTTTGCAGTCGCAGCTGGGACTTTTCGTATTATCTCCCTCTTTATATGTATCTCGGTCTAGGGCATTGTTTATGAGCCAGATTTTCTAATTGGTTTTCGTCTGGCACCCAGAGAGTACTTGCCGCCAGTCCCACACACAAAGGGTTGAAACCCAGTGTTGCCGAAGAAAAAGGTGTTCGACGTCTGCATTTAATTATTTGTTTGGTTGCACAGTGTAAAGTGTAGATTAAATTGTCAAAGTAAATGGTTCAAGACACGCCCCATTTTGTGGCTACTGTGTGTCGGAATCTTGTTGTATCCATTCCCAGCTTTTTTTGTCCATTCATCATGTGCTAAGACTTTTGGTAACCTGCAGCCAAGGGTTACGGCTAGACCTTACACGCCATTAGCTTGCCGTAGTCAAAAAAGCGCATTTCCTGCCCACATCCAGCAATCACTATCACACAGTCTTGATGGGCCACTTCAACTGCTCGGAAGCCGTATCTGTATCTGAGGGATCTGCTGCTTGTATGTATTTTACTCATTTGACTGTGCTGTGTGCGAGAGTGTCGGCTTCATTGAGGTTGATTGATAGTTTGTTTACAAATTTAATTTCATTTTACTTTTTTTTTCCTTCTTTGGTCGTATTTTCTCTGTCCCGTGAATGCCGTGTGGCAATCACCTGTGTGTTCTACACCCCTCCCTTCGATTGCCGCTCCTTTAGATACTTACCTGACTTTGTCTTTTCCTGAATGATTTTTTTTTCTTTTTCTGTTTCAACTTGGCACTGGCCGCGCTTTTTATGTGTTTGCCTCCTGTCTTTGGCTATTTTATATCAGGAACGCATTCATAGGGACCCGAGAAGGAATGCAATACATTTGAATGTTCTTCGCTCTTTTGTGCAATCCAATCACGTAGGCTCCGTAAAAAGGATGATGCCAAGAACTCTTTCGACGACTTCATTTGGCATCGCCTAATGCTTGGGCGTGGCAAGGCCAAAAATGAGGCAGCTGTATCTGCTTTTCAAAACTCCCCCTGGGGAAATTGATGTCGGCTACGAGTCCCTGAAAGAGTAAAGAATCCGAATCCGAAAAGATGAAAAATGCGGGTCAGTTAAGTACAGCGAACTTAAATGCCAAGAAAAGTTATTTTAGGGTTAATCTGGCCAAGATTTGGTAATAAGCCCTTTGAATTACAAAATCCTTGAACCTTTAAAATGTCCTTTATGTTGATAAATTGTATTAAACTTGAGGGATATTGACAAGCGTCACTGAGGCATTTAAATTCAATCGATAAACTCCCATTTTTAAACTAATTTTCTGTACAGACTTGAAAGGTGTTTTTATTCTAGGGTTGACTTCTGATGAGGGAATTCCTCTTTATTCCTCTAATTGTCAGTGTCGATAATGTCAAAAATGTGCTGCACACAATCAATATTATTCATCTCGCAACTTTTCCATGTGCATTAGAGTGAGCTTCTAGAACAGCGATCCCATCTAGAGTTTTGTCGTCGCCTGTTGTTTCCCCAAAAACAATTCCCGAACTTTATCGTGCTGACTTCCTTCCTGCTTTGCCGCAAAACGAAAATAATGTTAAGGGCAAACATTAGACACCAAGTGCAAAAGGGACGAAAAAGAAATCTCAATAAATCACAAGGCAAAGCAAAGGTAAGGGTGTGCGTCCGGAGCAGACTTTCCCCGAGAACCAACCGCTTCCAAACCCTGATCCTAAACAGAAGTCGTGGGTCGGCGGGTTCTCTGTTGATTCAACGACAAATCACCCACGGAGGGACATTCTTTTCTTTCCTCGCAGTCGCGTCTGCATGTCCTGGGATTAGGGAATGCCGCGCCGTCACCTTGTTAACCTGCAGGCCATTAGCGTAATTCGTTTTGTGTCGCCGTTCCGCTGGCGCATAGGAAACCCGAAAAATGTTGCGACGCGCCAGGCAAACTTAATTTTGAGGTTCGGCTAAGGTCCTGACACTTCCTGCTACGCATTTTGTAGGCTTCTCATGCAGCCACAATTAGTTATTTTACTTATCGTGTTGCCGAAGATGCCGCCAAAGTGTACTTGTAAATTGTCTGGCACAAGAGAGGTTGCAGTTAAAGATCGATCCCCCTTACTAAGACCTCTACGATTTCAGTGAACCACCATGGAGGGGTACGAATAATTACCCCGATAAGAGCGGACCCAAGTGTGAAGCGTCTTTCCCAGGAAGTGAGCGATTGGCTCTAAGGCAGAAGAACAGAAGACTAAGCAGGATGGCCTCCCTGCATCAGAAGCGTCCCAGCATCAGCAACTGGTTCTCCTCGCTGCGACGCCAGCCCAAGAACAAGAAGAGCACCTCCGGCCTGGACGGCAGTGGCAGTTTTGGGAGCAAACAGCAGTTGCAGAGAAGCTGCTTCGACCTCTCTTCCACGGCAGGGCTGGGCAGCGGTGAAGTAGATGTGGGCGTGGGCATAGGATACTCCATACCGGGATCGCCCGGCAGCCGAAGCAATAGTACATTCTACATTAGCCCATCTCCTGGAGTCAAGGAGGACAAGCGTCGTCTCCTGGTGGAGAACGGCAGCAGTGGGAGTAGTGGCAGCAGCCTGAGCAGCGTCTGCACTCGCTGCTTCTGCAACCTGCTAACGAAAACCAGCGAGCAACCAACGACCAAGTCCAAAGCCCCTACGCTGCTGCTGGACTCCCCCAAGATCACGCAAAAGCCGCCCGCCAAACCCCGCTCGCCCTCACTGGCCCCCTACACCAGTGTGGCCACGTACAATATTACGAGCCTCTCGCCGGACAGTCCCCCACCAGCCAGCCCCACCTTGAGCACGGAAACCGTGAGCTGTAGTGACGTGAGCCACAAGGTCACGGAGGTGCAGCGCCTGCCCTGCGATGAGCCCAACACAGAGCTCTTCAGCAAGCGGGTTGAGTTCAAGCATACCACCACCACAACGACTACGAGGACACTGATAGTGTCCCGGCCTGTGGAACTACTACTGAATGAAAAGGGCGAAATTATTGCAAGAAGGACTCCGCGCAAGACCCGCTCCAACTCCTTGGGCTGCATGCTGGACACGCTAGATACCGAGGCAGAAACGGAAACGGGAAGCGAAGTATTGGGCATGGACAATCCCGGCCTGCAACTGGATACGGATCTCAGCTCGGGGCTCAGTTCGCCTTCACCGCTGACACCCGATGCCGGCGATCTCCGCTTCATCGATGACAGCTCCAACTCGCAAAGCGAGTCCGAGCGGAATTCGCTCAGCCAGAACCAGCACGAAAACAACAATAACAGCAGCAATATCAAAAATAACAATAATAATAACAGCAATGGCAGTAGCAAGCGGAGCAGCCAGCAATCGAATCTCTGCGAGAGTTGTCGCACACTCCTCGAACGAAACCGCAGCAATGCGGAGCAGAGAGAGAGTAATGTGATCCTCAGGCGACCGGGAAAGGTATGCAGCGAAAGTGTGGTTTACATTGGGGGAATTGACAAACCAAATCAATTCATATTTATACGTTGACAAAATAAGAATTTAATTCCCTTGAATGTGGATACAAAACGCACATCTTGAATGACATTTTGCGTGTAAACCTTAATGAATATTTTTATTTGGCTAGACTAGACCGGGCCGAAACCCGATAACAAAAACCTTATTGATAGGTTTATGTTTGTATGTTTAGCTTTTTTATCCCTAAACTGCTCAGTATTTCTCCAGAGAAAAAAAACTTCTAAAGGCTTTGTATTCGCTAATACAAATATTTAATAATAATTTAATGTTCAACTAAGGAGTGAGCTAAAGGCAAGATATATAGATTTCCGACTACCAAAGCTTTCTTTGGTCATTTCGCATCCAAATATAACTATTTTTCCATTTAATTTCCGAGCTTTATAAGTTCATATGCCCACCACGCAAACTGGTTCTCTCCAATCGCGTCACTTGTTGCTGCCTCTGTGGGAATTCCTCGGATCTCCGCTGGTTCTTTATTTTACCTGTCGCTGTATCGAAGCATGGCTTCAGGTTTATTTTTAAAATTTGACTGCTTATTAAGGCTTTGTTTCCCTCACACTCGCTCTTTCTCACTTGGCTGGTGTTCCTATCAATATAAACTTGTGAATTCCTCATCTTTGAGGTAGAACTGTATTGATAGGCAATTGGAAATATAAGAAAGCTAAAGTCATGAATAATCGGATAAAGTCAAAATTGAGGCAGTTTCATAAACGATTTTGGAGATATGTAACTTCAAAACAAATAATAAAATTACTGCATCACTGGATAAAAATAGCGCCATGCAAATTAAAATTTTTAGCAAACATGCTATTGAGTGTTCTTTGTGATACGCTTTGAGATTTCACGAATTCATTGAATAGCTAGTGAATTATAAATCTTGGCACCGTTGGAGTCTCTACTGAGGCAATTCACATTGACAGCGAATGAATTCTCTGAGCGATTCGGTTGAAGGTCCCGACAATGATGACCTCACGGCAGATGCATATGTGCGTTGAATCTATATTACAGGCACTTGAAAAATTTGTCAATTGTATTTTATGATGCTTAATTAAATGCTCCCTTCGGATTCAGATGCTTTGCGTGCCTGTCCCATGAGTCAGAAGGTCGCACACTCATTGGGCCTGGGCTGTGAGTACGGGCAATTGATATGTTCCGGTCCCGTGGCTCTAGCTATTCATGCGTCAACTCAACGCTGTAGTAGCTTAAAGATACATATATACGATATACATTTCGAGTCTTCGGCCACCAAACTAAATTGGGGCTTTACATTTTATTTTTCGAATGACCCTTATGTTGCTTTCTGGAGAATAGAACCACCGGCGATGTCTCCGGTTCAGTGTCAGGTAGTTCTCTAATTCAATTAAAATCATCATTCCATTAAGTGTTATTGCTTTGCTTTATTTTCCCAATTTTCGTATTTTTAGCTCTAGAAAATGGACCACTTTGAAAATAGTTTCGAGCGAATTGATGTCGTCGTTGTCGCAGTGCGTTGTTTATTTGGCGCCAGTCGAGATTAGATTCGACTGGCGGCACTGAGGAAATGCAAATTTTACTAGAGTTTAGAATTAATGGGATTTTCGTAGTTTATAAATACTCAACAGCAGCCTAGTCAGTCACTTAAGCTGACTGGGAAATGTATATTTGCATATTTATATACATTACTGTTTCCTTCCTTAATTATTTTTGATTTTCCAGCTGTGTATACAATGAGATTTTTTAACCTTTACAATTCTGATTGTCTTTTTAGCAAATCAAAGATGAGTTGGGGGAGGTTGTCTCCGAAATGGAGGCGCTTGATGTGCCCGAGGACTGCAAGCATTCCAACAAGGACAAGCAAATGTCAATTGGCCGAAAAAAGTTTAATATGGATCCGAAGAAAGGTGAGCCCAAACTCTTACAAGTGCTATAAGAAAGCTATAAAGAATTATATTTGTTGAAGTGGGGAATGAGATGTTCTGCTTATGTTTGATGATTCACTGGGAATTTAAATTCAAATCAGTAAATGCAATTTGAGAGGTTCTTCCCATTCAATCGACGGAAAATCCCTGCTCCGCACAAGCTTATTTGGCAATCAGGAAGGAAGGGAGTGTCTCGAAATGCCCAAATTTAAACTTCACCGACTCGCGATTATTTTAATTCATTCTGAACGATGACTGCTGGGAGACACCCCAATAGCTCGACAATGAAGTCAGACAAAATGCTTTATAATTGAGCTGATGAGTGACAGGAGGACAGACGACACCGCAGATATGGTGTGGCGCCGGGGGTAAATTCACACACTGAAGCTCCACGGAGCCCTGGAGCGTGCTCTGGCGTCGATAAACGAAATTATCATGCAAATAGTAAGAACCGGGGCGATCTCACACTCACGATTTCGGCGTTAATTAAATAATATTACTGTATAATCTGGAGTGGTAGACGAAACTAAGTAAGGCGTTAGTAAAATCTTCCGTGATTGCAAACATGAGATAACTTTCTATCGGCAAATAAGGTTTTCCTATCGAACTATAACACCATTATTTCTTTCGGTGAACTTTGTTACGAGTCCAAGTCAAACGAAGCCCAATCGACGAGAGGAACTTTAATTGGATAAAGTTTATAAACAAAAATTATACTAAAAGTAAAAAAAAGATACTAAATACATATAAAAGGTATTTTCGTTTTCAAAAATTTCGATTTCACTTTGGTGAATTGGGGCGAGACACACATGTCACCATGTTTGCCATGTTATCCATGTCTAAAACATCTCCATATCCCCGCACGCACGCACCCTTCCTCCTGATGCGCCGCTCTCGTTTAAAGCTAATCAAATATTTACGTCAAGCTCTCACTTGGCCATAAATTAACGTCGACAAGTCAAAATTAGGCCACGCAGCTTCCCACAAAAGACAACACCATATCCTGCCGAGCACTCGGGCTGAAAATGGGGCGCACAATAAAAATGCTAATCCGAATAGGGAAGGCATACATACTATATATGTAGTTGGTGCTAACTCAGAGCTATGGTGTTGGGATTAACAAAAGCCAAATCGAGTCGTGTAGTCGTCGCTTATTAAAAAACTTTTACACTCCAGTATGTGCCACAGGACGGCAGGAGTGGTTCGGCTGGCAGCGGTCGGTGGTGGTGTCATCACCATTTGTCGCTTTATCGGCCGATTATCAGAAATAAACGCAAACCAAAGACCCCCACACCAGACCATTAACTTAATAGCACACAAATGTGTGCCATCCATAGCGCCCAAATAATGTCCAGAACTGGAGGCGGGCCTAGGCGGGAGCAAGGTGGCATTTAGGGAGGAAGCATAGTGTTGTTGGTAATCGCGCTAGATGCTAACAAAGTCACGCAAAACTTTCTAAGAGCAGACTGGGCTGGTCTTCTGTGGTCTAGGCCAATCAGGCGCAATGGTACATTTCATCCCTGGTTTATTCATATCCCACTTGCTCCACGTCCAGTGTAACATTTGTCATTATAGGTGTTATTGGAGATGATTTTGGTAGCCATTGACAAGTTAAATTCCATAATACAATGCCTTATGGAATGAATCTATACTAATCTGCACCAAGCATTGAGAAAAATCACTAACGCGACATACAGAAAAGCACTAAATTCCAGCTAACGCGATATGTTATCGAATGTAGATGTAGATTCGAATAAAAATAATACTCGACAAGACACAATTTAAGCTATAGAGTATAACAACTATAGAAAACTATATAGAAAAGTTAAGTTTTTTTTTTTTTTTTTTTTTTTTTTTAGAAATGTTACCTTTTATTTACTTTTAATAATTTGCGTGGGCACGCTTTGCTCGCCATTTTCTAGATATTATCGATGCCACGCTCATTGATTGGCAATTAATGACTTTGATATTATGGGACCATCCCTCCTCTATCTATTCTTCAGTTTTCCTTATTTAATCTTTGTTGAGATTGCTGTGCTTTATGCTGCGGGTCGCTGGTTCCGAATGCAAGCATTTTTACGAACATATGTATATGGTACTACGCCTCTGTTGTTTGATGCTCTTTCGGAAACATTTCTTATCGATGTCAGAGCCAGTGTGGTCTGGGTGGGAAAAGATAATTGGCTGAATATTCTTTACTGTCTAACCATCCCTCCTTCGTTAAATTTCAGGCATCGAGTATTTGGTAGAGAACAGACTGCTGCGTCACGATCCCCAGGATGTGGCGCATTTCCTTTACAAAGGCGAGGGCCTGAATAAAACGGCAATAGGTGAGTGTTGATCCAGTGGGCGCCTTGCCTTAATGGCCTTATCATGAACGAAACGAAAACAGAAAAAATCAATTAAACGCACCACAAGCAAAAAAAGAATCATTTTAATGGCTATTCTCTTTTCCAGGCGATTACCTCGGCGAAAAAAACGATTTCAACGAGGATGTGCTGAAAGCCTTTGTGGCGCTCCACGACTTTACAAATCTTATTCTAGTGCAAGCCTTAAGGTGGGTAGTCCTTGACAACCGCACTTCATTTAGCGACAGTAAATGGCAACCTTTCTACTCTTACCTCACTCTCCTTACAGGCAATTTCTTTGGTCGTTTCGGTTGCCGGGCGAGGCGCAAAAGATCGATCGCATGATGGAGTGCTTTGCCCAGCGTTATTGTCAACTCAATCCGGATATATTCACCAACACGGACACCTGCTATGTCCTCAGCTTTGCGATTATAATGCTCAATACATCTCTGCACAACCCATCGGTAAGTAATAGCAAATTGTATAGACAAAGGGACTATTTCCCAAGAGAAATTGAAATGTTTTTGAATTCGTTTAAACGCAAGAACTGGTTTACATATTGACCACCCACCGGATGTGGAAGTCGTTGCTTGTGTCAAACTAGAACTAAAGAAAAAATTAGAAATCAAAAAGAAAACACTCGGACGCTTGCTGAGGACCTTCCCTTCAAGTGTTTACTTTCCTTCGTTTACTTTAATTTACTTCCGCATTTTGCGCTGGCAATTGCAAAGGGACAGCGCGTCATTGGTTTAGGGGTCTAAAAATAGAGTCTACAGAAGTATAAACCAGGGACTGCAAATAATGATTATAATTACTTTTTTTGTTATAGATAAAATTAAACATTTATAGTATTTATACAAGAGAAAGAAATATACCATTATTTTTCTCTAAGGGTAATTTATCCATTGGAACCATGATATTCAAAACTGCATTTTTTTTTTTTTTTTTTGACAATTAATAATCAATATTCTATAAAAATAATGATTATTTTTTTATAAACAAAATAAAACTCATTAAATTATCAATATTTTGTAATCAAAAATAAAGTTTGAGTTAAATAAAACTTAAGACAATATTGGATTGTCGTTATTCTTGGGCATTTCCAAATGGCACGTCTGTCAACGACAAGAGTTGATTTTAATTGTTGACTTGGCATAGACTTGGATATGACTAAACTATTTAAACTTTAAAAAATCTCATTATTTTTGTAGTTTTATTTTTTTATTATAAATTAAGGATTATTTCAAGAGTTTTATTTTTGATAAAAAAATAATCATTATTTCCTAAGTTTTGCTTTAGTACTCTATTAATAAGTAACAGTAACCGCAAATAAAACCAATTCTTAAATGTTTTCATTAGGTCAAAGACAAGCCAACCGTTGAGCAATTCATCTCGATGAATCGTGGCATCAACAACGGCGGTGATTTGCCACGGGGCCTATTGGAGTCCCTCTATGAGTCCATTCGAACGGAGCCATTCAAGATACCCCAGGACGATGGCAATGATCTGATGCACACCTTCTTCAATCCCGACAAGGAGGGCTGGCTATGGAAGCAAGGCGGCAGGTGAGTGGTTAATAGATTGATTGTTTGATGCGCCCAATTGACTAATTTGTACTATAGATACAAATCATGGAAGCGACGCTGGTTCATTTTAAATGACAATTGCCTATACTATTTTGAATACACCACCGATAAGGAGCCACGCGGCATCATACCCTTGGAGAATATATCGGTCCGGGAGATTCATGATCGCAGCAAACCGCATTGCTTTGAGTTGTTCGCGACGGGCGGTGCTGATATCATCAAGGCATGCAAGACTGACTCCGAGGGCAAGGTAGGTTGCTTTACCCTATATTTAACTGAATTTTATTGCTAATTATTTTGGTTTCTCTATTGAATTATGCCTGGAATAGGTGGTAGAGGGCAAGCATACTGTGTACCGCATGTCCGCCGCAACGGAGGAGGACCAACAGGAGTGGATCAAGCGACTAACGCAGTCTATTAGCCATAATCCGTTCTACGACATCCTAGTACAAAGAAAGAAGAAGGCGCTGAGCAAGAGTTAATATTAAGGACAGACCTCTCTCGCTTGGCGCGCATCTTTTGTCTTTTGGATCTCAGTGAAACTTTTGCTAAGCGTGTGTGGTGGCTGCTGCTCCCTCTTCCTTTTTATACATACATCCCACAAAATATTAATTTCCCGTCAAACAAATGTCTGTAATTAGTTAGTTCACCCTGTGCGGTTTCTTGTATCCAAAATAATGTCTTAGTATGCAGTTTGATCGACTCGAAACGAGCCATCACACGCCGACGCTCTTCAAACCATATAAACTTTTGTCTCTATTGTTGTGATATATAATTTATTTACATTAGGAATTAACAATTAACAATAATATGGTATGAAAAACATTATCAAATTGCATCAATAGCAAATACATTTATAAAACCATTTTCATTAGTGCAAATTATGGTTTAGTTTCATTTGTATGTAAAAGCCTTCGAATATGTGTCTAGCATTTTCCTACCACCTAAGTTGCATCCCACCCCACGCTCTATTATGTGTAGATAACCCTAATTGTATGAAACATATCCCATATCTTAATTTAATTGATTTAAATGAAAAAAGCTCAATCGTAAAAGGTTTACCCAAAGGCATTTCCATGAACAACGAATAAAATTTTAAATGTGTAAAAAGTTTAGCTACTAAATTAACAGATCCCAGTATAGAGAAATGCATTTTACGGCGAAACTCTGTTGTATAAAGTCAACCAAAGATTTGAGTTAAACTATTGATTTACAAAATGCCAACAACTGTCATGTAAAAATGCTTTTCTTAAGGGTTTTGTTAATTTAAATAGTAAGAAACCAGCCAACCGCAAAGTGTTCCAGCCAGAGATGAAATCACATACACACAATGTAAGAAAATTCAAAAATTTATGTATTGCTGATATTTTCTATAAATCTGTAAATAAGGAATGTTAGCTCCTCTGAAAATCAATCAATCAACATTAATCTTATGGTAGCCATAAGATGCTGTTAATTGTAATAATAGTATTGTAATTGTATGTTGAGCCTCTGTGATATGAAGCTCCCACCCAGATCTTATGTGGTTTGTTTTGTTTCGAGACTGAGAGATAAACTTTTTCGCATCACACACTTGAACGCCATTTGCCATTTAGGGATTTGCTTGTCATATGAATGGTTTGTTTAACACAGCAGTCCTCTTAATATTTTTGCAATATTATAAATAGTTTAGCTCACTCTGTATATCTCTACTCCGAAATACGCTAAACATACTTTATTTATAACAAATGTGTGTGTGCATAAACTAATACGTGTTAATGTAATCGAATGTACGAAAGTGCGAACAGAATTCATGAATAGTTATTAATTTGTAGAGACAGTGAATCGAATTGTGTAGGTAGTTGGTGTGTATGCCTGTGAAAATGTGCGTTTTAGCATTACTAAATTTAAAAAATTAACTATTTTGTAAATATTGGAAGGATATTAGCTTGTTGTAAATTATAAAAGTAAGCCAGTAAATTGTAGTTTAGAATTTTGTATTGCTTTAGCAGAACAGATAAACATATAATTGTATTAAATAAACATTTATACAAAATAAAAAAAGTTTATTAAATAAAATAAAAAAGGAACCCCGTATTTTAATTGGAATACGAATATTACGTGGCGCACATCTAACTTGAAAACGTGTCGGTAACTTTTGAACGAAAAGTGATCGTTAATATTGAAAATGTTAAGAATAGAATCACTGTGGACGGTAGTCCACGTAGTGCCGATGAGCACTGAGGCTGTGGTGCGCAAGGAGAGCCGTTATTGAGCCGTTAATTGAAAATCTGATAATATATGCTATATGTCATCGGAAAGGTATTTTGAAATGACAATTACCGTGCCTTTACAAAATTAATCTTAATATAATATTTAAGAATTTATAATTAAAATTAATTTTTTTTTTAATTTTTGCAATTATTTAAAAAATGGCTCAAACGATTTTGATAGTCACTCGAGGTCGTATAGCCCTGGAGATTGCTCAATTTTTGGTATTCAACATATATCTCCGAAAATCCGCTGTCTCGACATATTAGTAATCAAAATTAGTAGCAATGATTACGTATAGGTAACTTCTTACATGTATTTTTTTTATACTCGTATATGTATGTAGCTACCATAAGAATGATTGGCAAATTAATGAAAAAAAAAATAAAAGCAACGTTTTTGAACGTTTTTTTATAAATTTAGATATAACTGTTTTTTAAGGTTTTAGAATTACCGTCTTAATATCATTAAGATCAGGCAACTATATCATATACATAGCTGCTATTGAAACGATCAGTTGATTTATATGAAAAAGTAACATTCTACATGTAAAACGTACGTATATCAATCAAAAACACAGCTTAACGAAGTACCATATTTTCTGACGACAACCGGCGTTCAGCTAAGATCAAAGATCATAACTATGTGTTGTAGCTCTCTAAGTCATGTAGGAACGACCCCTGGACATGTTATTAAGGTATACTAATAACCCTAACACGAACGGAAACTAACTTCGGTAAGCCGAAGTTTGTATACCCTTGCAGTCTGCAATTGGATCATTGAAAGTCGATCGATCCATTTTGGTAAAATTGAAACAATATCGAAGTTTTTACATTTTTATAACATTTACCTACACATTCTACATTTTACATTATTGTAAAAATCAACTGATCGCTTCAATGGCAGCTATATGATATAGTTGTCCAATCTTAATAAAATTAAAAACGTAATTCTGAAACCATGAAAAACAGCTATATCTCGAAATTTATAAATATACGTTGAAAAACAGAAAAGTTATAATTTTTTTCGATCAAAATATTTTAAACGCACAATGATTCTCTTATGTTTAAACTTAATATTTATTCATTTCATGTATTTTTAATTAATTTCTAAATATTTATTTTATAATTTATAACGAAAAAATACCGAAAAACAAGGTCACGGCCTATTTCAACCAAATAGTTTGCAGCTGTCCAATGCACCGTTAGTTATACAAATGGCGGCTCGTTTTTTTTCTGTGATTTGGTGATTCTATTCCAAGTTGGTTCAAGCTTATTTTGGTAATATTTTAAGAGAGTTTAGTGCGCCAAAAAAATCATTTAGAGAAATGGACCAAGTACAACAATTGAGCAACGAGAACTCGTTCTAAAACATTTTAACGATGGAAATGAAGGCTAATCTTATTACTAATAAGCCAAGTTTATGCAATCTTATCATCTTTAGGCTTTAAAAAAGGTCAACGGTAGCGAAAAAAAAGCAAAAACGCTAAATAAATTAGTTAAATTTTTGAGATTACGTACCTATTTTTAAGTTTAAAATATTAAAAAAAAATTATTTGTTTAACTTTTAATTTTATATTTTATTACCAATGAAATTTCCAACAAAATGGGCGGTGTGTTAAAATTCAATCCCTATTGCTAATATCTCCCATGTTTATCATCCGATTTTATTGAAGTTTTCAGGAAATCGTCCGTCTCTATTTTATTAATTTATTGTATCTATTAATTTTAAGCCGAAAATTACGCAAATAGCTAATATAACGTTTTTATGATTTTCAGGGGCGAAAGTGGGCGTGGACAAATTTTAAATCAAACTTGATCTGCGTGCAACAAATTCCAAAGTTGTCACCGAATTTGGTAACTCTAGCTCTTATAGCCTCTGAGATCTGTTGTTTCACACGGACGGACAGACGGACATGGCTAAATCGACTCGGCTGGTGACGCTGATCAAGAATAAATATACTTTATAGGGTCGGAGATTTCTCCTTCCGCCTGTTACATACATTCTCGGTTGGCACTAACTTATAATACCCTTGTACCCTATGGGTACCGGGTATAAAAAGCATCTTTTCATTAAGAAAATGTAGAAGCTATTAGATGTGACAATCTCTGGCAATTTTATTTCAGTTCTGCCAAAATTAGGTTAACAGTTGTCGAAGCATACTTAGTATGAAAATGGCGCTTCGTATGTAACATATGTAATGGCCCAGTTGTTTAAGCAGCCGGTGCATCTACATTTTGCAAAATTGGCACGAGCTCAATCCCACACAAAACCAAAATATTTTCTGTTTTGTATTTTTATTCTAAAATTTTTTTCTAGTTGTTCTCCGGGTATAATAACAAAGGAAAAAGGAAGAAATGCAAAAAAAAAACA